>CM026081.1:13057500-13215000 GCA_014839685.1 Anableps anableps | reverse complement strand
CTAAAGGAGGGTGTGATTGTAATTATATGCAGCATGGTAAATTAATAACAGCGAGTAAGCACCAGAGAGAGAGAGTGATGGAGAGAAAAGCTAATAGGATGTGTGGAGCTGGAGGTAAGAAGATAAAAGTTACCAGACTCTGCCTCATTTGCCTCTCACATTTCCACTATTCCCATAATGGCTTGAGATGCCTCCTTGCGTGATGACCTCCATTCCTCTGTCTTCACTCATCACTCAACCTTGTTCCTGGCATGCACCTTACGCATCGACAGTCTTTTCTTTTTTTAAAGATGGTTAGGAGGACATATGGTAACATAAACAAAAGCCAGGATATTTTATGAATTTCTTAATATAAATTCTCTCATCATACTATTGCGTATTTAACTTTTGTTTCTATTGTGTAAGTAGATAAATGTCTTTTAAATGATAAAGTGAAACTGTTGTGTACATAATTTGATTTCTGTTAACCTAGGCTGGGAAAGAGCCTTCTTTAAAAGAAAAAAAATTGTGGCATGAGGGTCACAACTTAAAGAAAGACTATGTTATGCAGCTCAGTTGCTACATTAATGGCATGGCAATGACACAAAATTAACAAAACTTATTTTCATGCCACACTATGCATACACTCTGTCTGTACTGATGAATAATCACTCACCTCAACATACCAAACACTTAGTAGCTTTGGAAGGGCAGACTGACTTAGGTTCTGATTGATTGAGCTTATCTGACCTTGTGGGAACACTCATGGACTGTGTATAGAGGGCTGAATTTTTAGCCCAAGATGTTCAGGGAATCAAAAAGAACAGAGAAGGGAAAAATGTGACAATGTGACATCATGACAAAGACAATTCATACTCTATGCAGTGGCACATTGAATTCTTCACCTTTCATCTGAATGTAAATGAAATAAACAAAACAGGAACTTATCATAAATATTATAATATATACATATTTGAACAACTAAGATGTTATGGAAGTTGATGTTTCACAAAATGCATTTCATTTCTTTATGTGTAGACACTAGTAAACATAAAATGTGTTTATAAATATGCTGGACAATATGGCAAGGCAATAATCAGTGTGACAGAAGCTGAAGAATTTAAATTCTTGTATTCCCTTATGTACCGACCAGCAAACAACAAGAAACCCAAAAGTAGATTATATTAATTACTGTTTTAAGCATTATGTACCACAAATCAGTTGTCTGTCAAAATGGTAATGAAGTATTTACCTGCAGGATGCCCTGGTATTCAAATAATCCCACACAATATGTTGATATCAGTTTCATATAAACTTTTGCTGTATAGGTTTTGTATGTCATCCAGCACCGGGATTTAGGAATTTAACAGGCTCCTCCATTATGGTATTAAACAACAGCATGAGACATAAATACTTTATGCAAATACTTTTTAAAAAAACATTTGGAGCTGAAGATTGGGCCAACTAAGTTTGAACATATTTGTTCTCAGTAGTTGTGGGAAGACTGTTTTTGCATGCAAACATTTGATTAATGGTTAATTAGACAATTACATCGGTATAATGTAATGACTGGTATGTAGATGTGTGTGGATTTGTAAGTATTGGATTAGATGGCTAGACCCTTGGCTATTAATTAAACAATTTGGCTGTGTAGCTAATTATCTTGGGTAACTGCTCCCACTGAATTAAAAAGCATTACTGATGTAATGCTGGTGTTTCATAACCACTATAATATTTTTTTGAATTAATATCTTGGTGGTGCATTTAATTTACTTCATTTTAAGAAAAATGTTCTTTGGCTTTACATATTACATATTAAGCATTTAAGCAGTTTTTATATGGCGTGGCTCTGAATGCAAGTCAAGAGTGAACAACCACTGGGAAAACAACTGATTTCATTTAATCTCCAGACAGTGACTTCCTACATTAAAACGCCACTATTCAGTGGTAAAATTAGTAAGTAATGTAGTATATTAGGTTACTGTTTTCTGTTTTTTTATATGTTCTTTTGTTTTAATTAGATCTGAAGTCAGAACTCAGATCTTAGAATAATACCCCACCCCTAAAGTAGTTGCAGATCACTGAAAAGTTGTTTTGGCATTAAAATAACAGTGGGATTCATAATGGAAAATGAACACTAACATTAAATGTTACCCAACAGTCATTTCATACAAGAACCATCAAATAACATCATATTAATGCAGCGATAAATGCAAAAATGTTGTTAACTGTAGAGCTTCTACATGAGAAGAACAGAAAGAATGAATAACATTCTGTAGTTCAGGGGTCACCAACCTGGTGCCCATGGAGCTGTTCCAAAATTAGATAAATTACTAAGTGAAATAATTGAAAGTAAACTGTGTGCATCAATTTGGTTGCCCTTCGTATCACTTAATACCCATGAAGTAGCTCTTAGTTGCAAAAAGGTTGGCGACTCCTGCTGTCGCTGAAGCAAAATCTACATCATTATTCATGCTTATGTACAAATTGTGTTTGCTCGGTTGTAGGTGGTAAGAACAGTCGGAGTTTTCAACTTGAACAGTAGCCTAAATAGTTGGATGGCCCCAGACTCTTAAGTTGTTCATGCAAAAAATTCTGACCCCACCTTCCAAATGTTGTAGCTGAAATCAAGACTTGTTGGACCAGGAAATGTATATCCATTGTGAAAAGTTCAATTTTAGGGAGCCTATATCTAAGTTTCTGACTCTTAGTGGACAAGAGTTATTTGGTCTTCTGCTGCTAAAGTCCATTTGCTTTAGGGATGAACATGCTGTGTCTTTAGAAATGGTAGTCTGAATACCTTGGTTGTTATGGTTAGTTATTTGAGTTACTGTTGCTTTTCTGTCATCTCAAAGCAGTCTACCAATTCCCTGACCTCTGACATCAAAAAGGCATTTTCATTCACACAAATCCCATTTGCTGGATATTTTCTCTGAGCATTCTCTGTAAACCAAGGAGAGGGTCCTGCTTGAAAATGCCAGCAGATCAGCAGTTTTTGTAATGCTAGGACACCAACAATCATGTCATGTTTGAAGTCACTTAAATGCTCTTTCCTCCCCATTCTGATGCTCAGTTTGAACTAAGGGTATTTAAGACCTCTAGATGTGTAAATGCATTGAGTTGCTACTTTCAGATTGGTGGATCCACTATTTGGATCTATAAAAAACTGAAGAAGTGTACCAAATTAAGTGGCCAGGGAGCATGTGCTTTTAGTTATTTATTACAAATATCAAAGGACAAATCTTTTTTTCCACTAAGTTTATTAGTTATTTTTCTGCTTGTGGTGTCACAGAGGATGTAACAAAATTAATCTGAATTCATTGTGATGATAACTAATCTTGACAGAGAGCTGCTTGCACAATCTCTCCTATGCTATAACTGAGGTTATGGTAAAACTTCAAATCAGAGCAGAATCACAAGTGCTTGCAAACTTTAGAAGCAGCCTCATGGAATAATGTATACATGGAGCTAGGGGTGGGTGATATGGACTTAAAGTTTTTTCACAATATTTTGTGGTAGAATTGTGATAACAATAAAAGTGACAATAAGAACTATTTATTACTTCTTTCATAGGTAACTGTATGGGTGTGGCTGCATGGCACATCAATTATAGCCCCACAGACACAAATACTACTCTTGAAAAACATACCCATTAAATGTTTCTTTAGGACACCACACTCATAAAGAAGTGTGATTTGTATCACTGAACTGCACACAGTAACTGCATTGAATCATATTTTCAAATGTATTGATATTTATCGATGCTCTCATTGAACAAACAGTGGAGAAAATAGTAAAACCAACAATCCCAATTATATGGGTAGTTTTGGGGAGTTTAAACATCATTAATTGGAATTAATTGTGATGTTAAATCAAACTTCTTAACATGATGAGAAATTCATCATGATAAATGATAAACGATACAATCAACACCCAACCCTACATAGAGCTTTAATGTGTTTCCAAGGCTCCTTGAATCAACAACAAGCATTAACTGGCTTGGCTCGATATGCCATTTTGAAAGGGTGGTCAGGTGCCTGAAGCAACAAAACAATGCTTTTTGCTCTGTTTGTGTAGTGATGTTTTGGTTTCGTTTGGTTCTGCTCTGTTTGGTCCCTCGGTTTTTTCTGTTTTTTTAAGAGCAGACTCCGATCACCTTCTTCTGGGAAATTAAGAAACTGAACTTCACCACTGAAAAAAAAAACATCATCTGGGTTGCTGAATAATATCACATTTGTTACCCAGCCAGGAAAATAGTGTTTAATACTGAATATCTTGGAATTTACTGCAATGGATTACAAGAGAGAATTCAACTTTATTAAAATTAAATTCATGCAAATATTTTTATTCATCCTGGCATTAAAGGGTAGAATTTGAGGGATAACAAACAGATGTCTGGGCAAGCAGAGTGGGGCTTAAAGTTGTATGAAAGCATGAAAGATACCTGCCAACTTCAGCTTGTTATTTTCCACGGTGATAGTGAGAAATATATTGCAGTTTTGCTGCCGACAAAACAGAGAGAGACATCAGTTTGTAATGCTGCAAGGAAACACATTCCTTTTATTCAAACTGCATCACTTACTTACCATCTGTCTCGTATGCTTCACCTTGATTGTGTATATATTGAGATTGTATGGTGATATTGAATGGGTAGGCATGTTTAGCTAATCTCTTCTCTGGTTCAGAGTCTGTGGAAACAGAATTGCAACTGAAGAGAGCAAGTAAATCAGATGAAGAATTCAGAAGAGGCACTGCACAGATAATATGAATAGTATAAGTGGAAATGGACACAAGTCAGTAAGCATCTGACTTGTGCTTGCAAATTTTTATGATTTCATCACAAGCTTTCTATTAGATGAAGCTTTTTTTTATGTCAGGGAGTTTATTTAGATATTTTGATTAAATCATCCTTGAAATTATTTAATAATATCAGGGCTACAAGAATTAACATGCACTTGGTCAACAAAATGTTTTTTATTAACTACTACTCATAAAAAGGTTGTTTTTTTTCTGCTCATGACTTCATTTTTTCAGGTTTGTTTTTCATTACCGAGTCTATTTTTCTGAAGACCGAATAGATAAGTCTTACTAAATTTAAGATAACCTTGTTAAAAAGGAATAACAACACAAGAATAGCAGCACTTGTTTTCTTTTGTGCCATGGTCCTAAAGCTTACTTTTACAAGACAAATCTAACTGATAGCAATATTATTGCTAATTTAAGACATTTTTCTATAATAAATCTGTTACTATTAGGTCCTTAAAATAAATGTTGTTACCTGTTAATAAAAACACTTTTAAACTAAAAGTACAACTATTAGTTAAAGAAAGGAAAATAAGATTTAGCATTCAAATTTTTAGACCCCTAGTACTTGTTAGTATGGCTGCAAAGCTCTAAGTAGCTGTGTGCAACAGCCCTTAGGGTTAGCATGCATTTCCAGCCATGCAACCCCAGTTCCTGTCGTGATGAGTTTACACCGACCAGTAAACAGCACATTTAACCACACAATCAATGTCAGACATCAGATTGCAGATCAGTTAATTAAAAAAAAAAGTGCTTAACACGGCATTCATAAGGACTATGACTCAATAGGTAGGCCAAATTACTGATTGATATTACACAATGTTATATTATATTATACAATATTTTGCAGAGGTGTAGGTATCTTGCAGCTATACAGGATGGACAACAAAAAGTAACATTAACCTTAATATTCAGTGTATAAATCTTGCACTAAAAAGACATTTTTGTTAAATAAGATTAAATATGCAGAGCAAATATATTTTCAGGTCATTTAGTCCATGGTATGTACATTCACAGAATGTTTTCCCAATATAAGATTTATTATGAAACCTGATTGTGTAAAGACTTTAATGTTATACATAAATTCATGTTACAATTATTGCATGTGCATAGTGGCTTTCTGTAAATATAATCTGGATTGATTATCCAGTGAGGAACATTAATATAGATGTTCCCTTATTTTTAATGATTAAATGCTCTGAAAAAAATGTTGAGGTCATTAATGTTATTTATCTAATATCTGAAAAGAGCTTAAGTGACACATTACATGTTGTCTATTTAATCTGTGCAAAAACAGCAATAATGTGTTACATCAATAAAGAAGGGTGACTAAATGAAAGTGGGATTATAGTTGCATGCTGAATTTTTTTATTTTAAGATGACAACACCACTGATCAGTAGCATAAAGATAAGACAAGACCAGAACTGAATTTAGTTTAGAAAGCACAAACTTATTTCTGAGCCAACAGGTGTGTTTCCACTGGATGAACTTTTCAAGGAACCAGCGAAGTTTTCTAGGGTCATTTTGTTACCCCTGGAATTTCCAATACAGGAAGCAAGCCAAATTTACCCATGTTATGGAGCTTTTTGAATGAGCCACAAACCCGAAGGTGTTTTTTTTCATCAGAGGATGCAAAACAGTTTTTACTGATCAATATCTTTCAATTTAAACTCCTCAAAAGAGCAAATCTTCTGTTCACTTTAACTCATGCAACATGACTCTTTTTCCTAATTACACAGTTTTTTAAATCTTCAAATCTTCATAAACATTAAAAAAATTGTCTATCTTTACTGGAAATAACAATTGAACAAATTAAACAAAGCACCGCTGTTTTCAGGGTTTCAAGAATGAGGGATTAAAGGCACTCTGTAAAATATGTTTTAGGGTTTTAAACCAATAATATTAGTGTTCAAGAGCATTTATGCTCTAATAAAAAATTAAAATAATCACAACCAAATAGGATTTTTATCATTTCCAGATTTTTACTTTGAAAGAAATGAAGCACCTGCTAATGCTGTTGTTCCTGCATAAGTTTTAGTAGTCTATGCTCCTACAGGGCACATCATGCAGGATTTAATAAGTGAAAATCTGTGAATGTTACAAACCTTCACAGTAATTTTAATTTAGTTTCAGCTCTCAGCCATGAAACATGGGCATATGCACCTGGTAAATGTTGTTACAAGTTTGTCACAGTTACACTTCTCCATGGGGTTTAGAGTAACTTTACATAAGGTATTCAGTGTAACAGCTGTAAATAAGTATTTGATTATAGTTTTGTTGCTGTAAATCACAGGATTTGACTGTCTCTCACATGCTGAACAAGACACCCCTGCAGTTGGAGGACTGAATCTCTTTGTGTCTGTGGACATAATTTGTATTAGCAACTTGGTTTTTATCATGTATTTTTAAGATATTTTTCAGATTTAGTCAGTCCTCTAATTACATTTGTTAGTTCTTTGGAATCTTTCATTTGGTCTTTATCTCGTTAGGCCACATTTGAGTCTGCCAAAACATTGTTGGACAGTGTACAAGTGCTGACTGTGTTAAATTTTGTCTCTTCAAATTGGAAATTGGTGCAAGCTCATGTAGTGCACGAGCTATTCTTATGCAGGAAGTCAAACAAGGTATTGATCATCTTGTCTGTTATCTTTCAAAAAAAGTTTAATAAACATTAAACTCATTGCAGAACCATAAAAAATTGAAGCCTTTACCTTGTTATTTGCGTTACTGAATTTTCAAGCTTATATTGGGTCAACTGAGCAACCTGTCCAAGAGTTTACAGGTCACAAACCACACAAGTGTTTCTTTCCCAAATGCGCAGTGTGTGCTGATCTTTGTTGCTGCAAGATTTTAATCTTCAGATTAATTACAGAGAAGTAGTATGAATAACGTATTAGCATTTTTGATTGTGCATGTGCCTCTCTATGATTATTGGAACTAGAAGACTTGCCAATGGCAATTGGTTCCCTAAGAGAAGATGACATAAAATGATGCTTCTACAGATCAGCCATCTTTTATTCTCTATCTCATCCTAACCAGCCACACCTAATCTGTGTCTTTTTTGTACTAGAATATTTTTTTTTTTAGTTAGGGAGGTACTTTTTTTTATTATTTTGTTTTTTTCATTTTGAATAAGTGAGTTTGATTAATATTCCAGACAGTTTTCTTTTGTTCGCTATTCTTGCGCAAAATCTCCCTGAAGTTACACCCAGCTCCTTTTCAGAGTAAATTAAAAAAGAAAAACACCATCTTGTAAATAGATCGGTACAACTGTGTTTGTGGCTGCTTGAAGTCTGACAATGATGGCTCGCCTTCTTATAATGGTTTGCTCACCCCTAGACAGGCCATAACATATGCCAAAGGTTCTTAATGTGAAGGCTCCTTGCTATAAAATAGACTCTCTTTCAACAGTTTCAGCAAAAGTATTTTTATATTTTGGATCTCCTGTTAACATTATGACCCTGAGATACAATGCTGGTGCCTAAAAATTTGGTAAGCTGGTAACAAGGTAAACAGACAATCCAGACCAAGAGTGCAAACATCTGGCTAAATTTTTACTTAGTATTTGACACTGGGTACCAAGAGTCTGCTGGAAGAGACTCCTATGTTTTCCTTCTGCATGAAGCTAGGATAAAATCATCTTCAAAATCTTCATTTGTGCAGGTATAACATCTGAAATGCAGCTACTTTTAATTCTTTGTGAACTTTGGGGGTTGAAATACTTTGCTATCGTTGCTATACTTTCATAGCCTTCTACTCATGTCTGATTTTGGGAGCTGGAGGGACAAACATAAAAATGTGGAGTTTTTTATAGCATAGCCACTGAATCTGGTTTCAATGGTACTTTTATTTTGAAAATGTGAACATAATAAAACTAGTGCATTACTTCCATCCATGAAATTCATAAAAACTAACTATTTTATCCTTACTTCAGAGAGTTCTACAGAGATCTTAAACATTCTTGTCCTCAGTTTCTTTTGTGGGACCCTGTGGTAGAAGTGAGAGTCAATGCAAAATCTGGGGACTTTGAAGCAATAAAAGCATAAAACAAGAAAACAAATGTGTTTTCTACTTTTTAGGTGCTTGGATGCAATGGCAGAAAAGTTGAAAAATAGAATGATGTCACTTCCGTTTGCTGATTTTGAAAATTATTATTAAAAGAATGTAAGTATCTGAACAAAATGTCTATCACTTCAGTCTGCTTCTATGGAAAGTCACTTTCCTTTGAAGTTTTACTTTGCAAATCAGTGACTAGCACCTACGTCATATAATTTTTTTGCCTTCTCTAGTATTATATCAGAGCACCAACAATTTATAAAACACAACTGTTGTACCGAAAACCCAGTAATTTGCATTGACTCCCATTCAGCCATTGCATCTACTTTCTCCCCAATGGAACTGTGTCTATTTAAGAGAAGGAAGTGACATCACATTGAATCCCTCCGTTAAATTTTGTTTTTGAAGCTAAAGAAAATGGAGGAAATTAAACAGATGTGTCTGAGGATGAACATAGAATTGCAATGCTTAGGAAGTGTCTTGCATGTGATCCTACGATATTTCTGCTTTGGTAGATCGTCAACACATTTTATGTTCTAATTTCGTTGTTTCTCCTATCTCATGTTGAAATCAGGGTTTTAGAAAGTACACTAAGATGGTTAGTCAAGCACTGGAATGGGATGAAACTTAATTTTCTTAAGTATTCAACTATTACTTCTACACTTATTTACTAATGAGACAAGTGTTTGAAACTGAAAGTATAACATATTTTTATCTCTGTTCTGTATTGGCAGGCCTCCTGTCCTCAGGGAGAACTCTAACAGAAGAGGAAGAAAAGTATTTATCACCTGGATCAAACAAAACAAGCTAAACATCGAACAGAGGTGCATGGTTACAACATAGCACAAGAGCCATGTGGGAGGAGAGTGACTGGGATTTCATATTTGCAAGCATCAAGTCCAAGTCCTTTCTCTGCTGACATACAGTAACCTTTCCCTAGCCTTTCACTAGTGCTTTTTCTCAGGGGGAGCCCCTGCTATGAACCCCAGCTTTGTTGGCTTCTGTAGGCAGTCCAACCTCAGTGCCAGGCACTGTGTGGGCATCCCACAAGTCTGGGTTCTGCCTTCACAGAACTCACAGACTGCCCCTGAAGAAAAAGAATGAAATACTCCTGAGTCACTCCTCTGTGTGGTCGTTTTGCTGTCTCGTGTTAAATCTGATCTGTAGAAATTTTTTGACTGGATCCTTTCCTGCATCCTTGCACTCTACAAAAATAGTCTACAGCTCCTCCACCACTACCTCCTATTGAGCCACCTCTTCATCATAATTTGCTTTCCCATCCAGCAGCAGCACGAGTTCCTTTGTACTTACGACGTGGTGGAGGACCATGGGATGCCGTCAGAGCTCGGAGGAAAAGGAAGCGGCTCGGCGCTCGAGGCGGATCGACCGCCACCTGCGTTCAGAGAGTCAGCGGCAACGGCGTGAGATCAAGCTTCTCCTGCTGGGCACCAGCAACTCCGGCAAGAGCACCATTGTTAAGCAGATGAAAATCATTCACAGTGGTGGCTTTAACCTGGAAGCCTGCAAGGAGTACAAGCCTCTCATCCTATACAATGCCATCGACTCTCTCACCCGTATCATCCGGGCCCTCACCACCCTTAAGATTGACTTTCACAATCCTGACCGCGCCTATGATGCTGTTCAGCTCTTTGCCCTCACAGGGCCAGCTGAGAGCAAAGGGGAAATCACTCCAGAGCTGCTGGGGGTGATGAAACGTCTGTGGGCAGACGCAGGGGTCCAGGAATGCTTTCAGCGCTCCAATGAATACCACTTAGAGGACAACACTGCCTACTACCTAAATGACCTGGACCGCATCTCTGCACCTGAGTACATCCCCACTGTAGAGGACATCTTGCGCTCCCGTGACATGACCACAGGCATTGTAGAGAACAAGTTCACCTTCAAGGAGCTCACCTTTAAGATGGTGGATGTGGGTGGACAGCGTTCAGAGAGAAAGAAGTGGATTCACTGTTTTGAAGGCGTGACTGCAATCATATTCTGTGTTGAGCTGAGCGGCTATGACCTAAAACTCTACGAGGACAACCAGACGGTAAGAAAAATTCCTGTTAGGGACCCATTTTTACAATTACTAGAACACAGATGGTTTTAGTCAGATGTTTACATATGCTCATTATCAAACAAGTTTAAAGCTATTGTTGATTTTCTCAAATCCACACATGGTCAAAATTACACATGAAGGCTGAAACATATACATGCACTCCCACTAATATTTGGTTAAATGTGTCTTAGCAAGTTAACACTGCCACTATGTGTTTTTGTAGTGATCAATAAGCTTCTGGGTATTTTCAGGTTGGATTTTTGACCACTATTCTAGTCAAAATTGGTAGAATCTAAATGGGTTGGTTTATGGCACAAACAAAATATTTCAGCATAGTCCACAAATCTTCTATGGTTTTAGTATAGAAGCTTAATCTTAACCTGCTTTATCCATTCAAAAACCAGCTTTGATGTGTGTTTGAGATGATTGTCCTGATTTGATAACATCAAAGCTTCACTGTGGACAGAAACACTGGGGTTTCAACATTTCCCAATTTGAGGTAAACTTTAGGATTAGTGTTTCCTGGATCTCTCTGGACATCCTGTCAATTTGTTTTTCTTCAAAGGGGAAAGCTGGGTCAGATGATGGGAACTTTGATAGAAAGAGGTGTTCCAACAGGACAATGATCCCAAATACACTTCACAACTGGAGTGGAACTAACAGTAAACTTCTGCAATGGTCTTCTCAAAGCTGCAAATTCAGTCCTATTGAAATGGTCTAGCCTTTATAGTTTGTCAAGTAACCAGTGAGATTAAATGAACTCAGCCAGAATTATACCAGGCAACAAAAAAGCAGGTGATGCAACATTTAACCAATTATTGGTTAAATTACAGGCTAAAATATATTTATATATTTTAGCCTGTATTTATCATTTTGACCATTGTCTATTAGAGGAAATTCTCAGCAAATTCAAACTTCTGAACCCAATTCTTGTTTATGAAATGAATTAATGCTGAGTGGTTAAATTCACCCTTACAGGTCCATATTTAAAGGCTAAAACAGAGAACTTACTTCCCATGATGAGGTTATGTAAAACATTCATCAGAACTGTATTTTTATATAAAACTAAATCATTTATGTTTCTTCATTTAATTTCCACTTTCTCTATTGTACTTAAGTCACTGACTGAACTGTAAAGGTTTAGAAAATCGTTATTTTATATTTTGAACAGAGCTAAAAGTTCTCATTGCCAACAGCGACTATCTGGAACAAATGATTTCATATTTCTGAGAAGAAAGTAGAGCACACATGGTTTGGCTGTGTCACTTCCTCTCTGTAGATCCCCTTTCACAATACAAATAGCCCTGCTGTGGTCACATTGACACAAAGAGATTGTTTTCTCTTCAGTGCTAATTTCTGTCTCATGTAGGATTTTTTTTAAAGTAGTTGATTCTACATATTTACAGTTAATATGCTTTGCTGTCAAAATCCTTTTCAGATTTTTCATTGAATCTTATGTTAGATGATTGTGTTCAAAATGTAAAGATTATCTTGGCCTTAGGTTGAATTATTATTTGGAACAATTAAATTCAGAAACCTCTTTACAACCAAATGAGCATAATATTATGCTCAGGATTAACAATTTGTTTTCATAAGATATGCTTAAAAACCCCTATAAATCATGATGACCTACCATGTTACTACAGCAAACATGCATCACAGCCACAGTGTAGTGGCATTACGTGTTACCACATTAAACATAATGAATTATTAAATGCCTGTGTTCCAAGATTTTCATTTTCTTTATTATGACAATAAGTCACATAAAAATGTACACCAAACTCAGTAAATTATGAATATGTAAGTTAGCGCAACAAGAAAAAGCAATACAGTCAAGCTCTTTTACATACTGCAGTCATGTGAATGGAAACACTTGGAGCATTGTGCCTCAGTATCAATAGACAGCATCACATTTCCCAGAAGAAAAGTCCCTGCCCTGTGAAACAGGCTGGTACCCAAAAATAGAGCAAATAATGTTAGCTGTGGCTACAGGATAAGGATGACATGGCCAGTCTTTATGAGGCATTTGAGATGTAATGGTAAACATGCAAGTCAGTTTTGAGTTCACGGTTCAGTGCAGGTATGGTACAGCAGAAAAGAAACCCTTAGAAACTGTCATTTCTAAGGTTCTTTTAACTTATTTTAAACAGAAAAAAATACCCTCTCAGAAACAGAGGGAAACAAATAAACCAACAAACCTTTAATGGAGAAGTTTGGTATAAAAGGTAGAATTTGTCCACTCATAACTTCACTTTCAAATTATCCATCATTTAACCATTCAACCGACTATATCATTTGGATGTTGCATCTGAAATTAAGACTAATTAGTCGAGGCAATATCTTTTCAATTTGGTAATGTCTAATTTGGCTTAGTCTGTGCAAACCTTGGTTGTGACAGTTGGTTATTTAAGTTAGTTGCCCATTTGTCCATTTTCCTCAGAGATCGGCATTTTCATCCAAACAATGGCAACTCATTAGACATTTTGTCTTTTTCTGACCACTTTTTGTAAACTTGAGAGTGGTTGTGCGTAAAAATCCCAGTAGAATAGCAATTTCTGAAATACTCAGAGAAACTTGTTTGGCACCACAAACTATGACATTCAAAGTCACTTAAAGTCCCTTCATTCCCCATTCTGAGGCTCAGTTTGAACTATAAGTCATCTTCACCATGTCTAGTTCCTTAAATGCATTGAGATGCTTCCATTTGATTGGTTTATTTGTCTTAAAGGGGAGGATTTCATTTGTACTGCCTTTTTGTCTCAGACACTAAAGCTGCAGTATGTCACTTTTATAAAACAATAACTTTTTACATATTTGTTGAAGCAATCACTATGTTGTGGCAGAATGGTGTGAGAGAGATAATCTGTGGAAAAATTGATCTCCTTTGTCTTCTCCCAGTGCTCCCAGTGCTATCTGGAAACACTTAATCAGAGCCAAGAGGCAGGTCTTAGTGCTGTAAATCACCATTTCTGTGGCACTGTTCATCCCCCCCTCCCCTTGCTCTCTGCTATGCTGCAGCCAGCAAAGACTGTTGTGAATACTCAGGCTAGTTAGCATGGCCATCAATGACGACGGATAAACAGTTTTCCTGTAACGGCAAGTTGTTTCTCCACCATTAGCAGCTTTAGCAGCGAATAAATGAAGCTGACTGACAGCGCTAAGACCTTCCTCTTGGTTCTGATTGGTTGTTTTAGGTCGGGAGCGGTGCAAAGCTACATACAGCAGCTTTAAAACAAGTTTTGTCATGTAGATGCTTCAAAAAGGGGCTATACAAATTTAGTAAATGCAACATTCTGTTTGACACAAAGTTTTGAGTTTGACCATATTCTTCTTACCAGTGGTTGCTGCTTTATGCAAGTGTGTTTGTCAAGCAAACAGCAGTTTTTACATACTCCAAAAACAGGCCTGCAGAGTATAGAGAACAATGTAATTCTTTTCCTTAAATACACTCCTATACAATCTATTCAGGCATTCCAGTGTAGTTCAATAAACAATCCAAATGCCTTTTTCTAACATCATTGTCCTTATCCAAAGTTTTTTTTAGTAGGAATGTATCGAGGCTGTTTTTTTTTATGATTATAAAATACATATAAATGATTAAATGCTTTTACTTTAGCTAGTTATCTTAGCAGTGAATGCTATTTTAAAACAGTTGTGGAATCTAAATAATTTCCCATTCATAGGAGTCCCATTTTTCTTATCAGTGTTTAAGAATAGTTGGACAGATATTGTGTCTCAGTGATAGTGAAAGACCAACACCAGAGTTTTTCTGATAAGTTGCAACTATGAACTTACATTTTTTTTCCATCTTACAATGCCACAATCACAGTTCATTCCTTAAGCAGCTATAGTATCCAGGATTTACCCTGATGTCATCGAGCTGACTCTGGAAATAGCTCGAGTGCAGCTGAAACTTAGTCCTCACTGAATACCAAACTGGCCTGATAATTTACGGGTTACTCAGATAAAGTAAGGTGTACACTGGCTGTGCCAGGCTCGAACATGAAATCAATTAGTTTTATAGGTTAAAAATAAAGTCTGAGGAGAAAATGCAGTATGGTGTTAATTGAGTTCACAGAACAAAGTGTGAGGTTGTACCTGTGAGAATTAGCAGATTGTACAGGCGCTGTGTAGCAACGGGCGTTAACTGGTGCGGAACAAGAAAAAAAACAACTTTTATAATTTACACATAGGTCTATGACATAAAGAAGGAGCTTCTAAGTCCAAGGAAGAGACTTACATTGCCATTTAGCAAGAGTTTGTTTTGCAGAGGTCTTATTGATATTCATGTAGCCATTTGCTTTTGGTATGAGCACAAGTTCTTACAGCACCCACTTATAAAGTGATTCAGATGGATTAAGCAATACCTCAGTAATCAGATGTATTTTGGTGAGAGCGCTAGGCTTCATCTTGTAAATGATGCAGGTTTATCATCAGAAGTCTATCACCTAGCTTGATTGTTGTTAGGTGTAAGTGAAGGTGTTAATTATCAACCCCCATCAAAATTACTGATGAAAAAATTGATCTGCTAAAGAAAATCTACTTATTGGTTAATTATGTTTTCAAGATAGTTAACTTTCATAGATACAGTGGGGGGTTAGTACAGTTAGTGTTATTGACTGACAAGTAAAATGGTTTCCTGAGAAACATATTTAGAAGAAAATGACCCATATTTTCCATCAGCTCATTCAAGAGACAGACAGATATGACCAACCAGCAGATTTGCAGATAAGGACTAAAGAGGTACCCACATCCTTTCTTTAATCTTTTGCAAGACAATTTTAAATAAAACACACCAACTGCATAATGCAATGCTCATAGAGAACCATATTAATAAATTTAAGTTTTTGGACTTCATGGGTGAGTTTGGTCTAACATGTAATTTGAGTAATCTGCTTTGTAAAACCAGTGCAGAAATAAAGCAAATCACAGAAGCAAAACAGAAGAAAAAAATCAAAACAAAACACAGAAAAAAAAACAGAGGATCTTGAAACACGTTGTGAATTCCCCCCTCAATTCATGTGAAATTTATATTAAAAATACACACACACACACACACACACACACACACACACACACACACACACACACACACACACACACAAATGATGAAACAAAGTCACAGAAGGTATCTTCCCAGGTTAGAGTGGACTCATCGGTTTTACTGGTAATGACACTGACTAATTTCCTTTCTTCTTTCAAATTTCAAGTTAAATCAGTATTTTAAACCAACATTCTTTGAACTTAATACGTATAAACAAAACCTCGAGATATGTTGGATCTAATAGAAAACCCTAACCCACATCAGTTCCTTCCCCGAACTATTTCTACTGCTTATTGAACTGAATAAACAAGAAGACTGTTTCTTATCTTTCCACATTTTTTGTGTACATAAATAAATGAAGATCAATGCATTAAATTAAGTTGTACTAACAAGAGCTGCTTTTAGATGACTTTATAAACATCATTTGCATCTTTGTTTAGAAAGACGAATAGGTCTTTTAATCCTGTTTGAACAACAATCAGAAATCTCTGTTAGACTTTATTAGAGTGATCACAATTACTGATTGTGTCTTAAAATAGATTTTATAAATCTGACAAGTGGTATTAATAGATCTGTTTTCTGGCATGACATAACAAATAATCAGATTTGTGTAATTAAAGCCTCTCTTTGCACTCTGATCTTCAAGAAAAATTCTGTTTTGAGAAAAAAGGGAAAATCAAATGTTTACTGGATGATACATTTTAGGTCATGGGGTTAAATGACATTGCTCTGGTTCTCAAAGAGGTGTGGACTCCAGTTATTTGACTTGGAATTGAGTCAGGTTTAATAGCTTCAGACTCAACTTGATAAAATCACAAAAGACTTAGGCCTTGACTTGGACTTTCACACCAATGACTTGTGACTTTACTCGGACTTGGACCATTTGATAAAAATACTTACATCAAACATAAAGTCTGTTGCAGTGGAGCTGTACTGTCAGTCAAGTCAAGTTTATTTGAAGAGTACATTTCAGCAACAAGACAGTTCAAAGTGCTTTACACAATAAAAACATAATACAGCAACCAATTATGAAACAAACAATAAACATTACATTTTGTCAAATGCCATCATCAAAATCATCAAGAATAATCATCATCAAATATATTACTCAATGTTCCACTTAATACTAATCAAAGGCAGCTCGAAACAGGTGGGTTTTAAGCCTTGATTTAAAGGACCTCAGTTTTTCGACTGTTATGCAGTTTTCTGGAACAGGTGTACACAAAGTTAGATAAAGAAAAAAAGAGGCAAAAAAAGCTGCATAGGGTCTCACCCAAACAACAATAATGTAGATAACTCTGCATAGTGATGCTAAGGTAGTTTCACTGACATTTTAATTCCAGACAGAAGCAGGTGCATCAGGGCTTAGACAGGGCTTAGACAAGTGTTTAGACAGTGATGCAAGTTGCTTGTAACTGCTGTATCGACATTTGTACATGAAGCCAGAGTTGCAGCAAATGTTCAGGCCTTGTGTTGTTTGTTGGACCCTGGTAAAGTGGTCTCAGATAAAGAACACCCTATGATGACTTTCTGAAAGTAATAATGGAAGCAGAAAAGCAGCAGAAAAGGTGTTAATATATCATAGATATGATATATTAATAATAAATGTTTCTAGCAGTGCTGTAGTTAAAGTTTACTGACACTAATAATCGAAAAATCATTTGGGAAGAGGCAGATAGAAAAAACATAGAAATTGTTTACATGTCTAAGATTGTAATAATTGTGATAATCCCCAGATTTAATACAAAAAAGGAAAAATTATATATCATTCAGTTCACTTCTATACAGTTGTACAAATAACCAGAGTTTAAGTTTGAATTTGTTATTCTGATTATCTGATTTTACTTGTGATACTACCGAAGCAGGTTTGTACTGTTGAAGTTGGTTAATGTGGGGATATTTTTTTGTTTCAAAATCTTTTTTTTTTTTTAATATTGTGGGTCAGTTTGTTCACTGTTTTCTCAATTAACTGACTGTTTTGTTTGTTTGGATTGATATTTACTATAAAAAGCTTCATCAGCCTTGATTTTCTGGTATTTTTCAGTTAATGTTGCTGATTGTTCCAGCAAACAAAATAATAAAATATAATTGTATCCTTATCCATTATCCATCCATAATCTGAACACGCTTATTGTTGCAGACATTCATGTCTTTACTTAGGTCTTGTCTTAAGCTTTGGGTGGAAAGACTTGAGACCTACTTGTGATTTGCAAACCAATGACTTGGTCCCACCTCTTGGTTCTCTGGCTCTGGAAAACCAAACTGGTTCTAAATCAGGATTTTTATTTCATTTGTCATTTAAAAACTGGTATTAGAAACAACTCCGGTCTAGCGCTGGAATGGCTTTGATGGAAAAACGCTTTTTGTCATTTCACATCATTGCCCTGTTTTGTCCAGTAATCATTGTAATGGCCGCATTCTTCATAGCTGTAGACATGGAGATGCGTGGAGACACAAACAGAAAATAACGTCTATCCGTCTGAAAACAACACCACTTCAGTTGAAACACACAAAGTCACACAAGAAAGAAAACGCTCCATAATAATTATAGTACATTTACCCATCAGCTCATTCCCTGATGCATTTTCCCTGTCCCATCCCTGTCTTCATAATGAATCGGATGCCATGGTTACTGTTGCTAAGAAACAGGCCAGTCAAATACTCCTAATCCTAGCGCTGTTGACAGTGAGCAGCGATGAGGAAGGGGAGAATGAAAAGGGGAAAAAACGTGGATGTGCATGCATGTATGTGCATGCATCTGTGAAAGTGTTTAATGGGTGTGGTATGATGACTGTGGAGTGCAGTTTTACATGCAACAGCTGACTCTGCAAAACGGCAGAAAATTTAGTGTCTGGGAAATGAAAATGAAAATGCAAGGAGGTGATTTTTGCAGTTATTTGAGCTTCTGTTTGGCAAATATCATCTCTAACTGCAGCATCAATTCTCCATCGTTGATGTTTTGGTTATTTTAACATTTTCCAAGAATGTCTTGTCACACAAGACAATAATACCATTTAAGAAGTTTTCATGATTGCAGATTAAAATAAAGTGCTTTTTTGTTCAGTCCTCATTGAAGTAAAAGGAACTCACCATCACATCCACTTTAGAGAGATGTCTGACAAGTAATCAGGAATATTACCCTCTAATGAGTTTTAAAAGACAAAATAATCAGATTCTGCAAAATACTGACAGGGTAATTCATTTCCAAGAGACACCTCATTGCCCTGCATTTTTTCATTCCTTCAAAAAAAGTTTGTTTCAGTCAGAATCTTAAATATCAATAAAATGCACCTGGAAGTTTATTTATGATACAGAAGCTAAAACAGCTTTACAGGTTTCATGTCATTGGTTTCTCCTACAAAGCTATCTTCGTACATTTTGTCTGTTGTCCTCCATAATCTTTTATTAGTTTGTCCTTTAGAGGATATGTCATGACCTTCTTCTTATGCAATCCAAAATCAAGGTAAGCCACATGCACAGCTCAGAGGATTATTATCTGTAAGTCTCAGTGGAACCATAAACAACCAAATGTAAAACAAAAGATTAGATTTCATAAAAATACATTGAAAAATAATTCTGATTTAAGAATGTATGTATTTTCAGTTCTACATCCTGCAGTGTGGCTGCTGCATTTTGAGGCATTACTAATTTAAAAAAGGAGCAGAAGAAAGATGGCACATCCTAAATAATGCAGCTCTCAGGTACAATGAGTTTGCTGCTAAATGCAAAGAGGCCTGGTCTCGTAAGACGGCAGCATTTAGAATGAACCTCAATGAATCACGCAGGTGTGGCCCCACACTTAAATAATTCTTATGTACGAAAACAAAGCAGTGACATTGTGGTGAACTTCCTCATTAATATTTTGACTTAATTAAAGCCCATGCTTTAGTCTATGTGTGTGTGCATGAGCAAAACTCCATCAGTTGGTGTTTGAAGCAAAGAAAGGAGAGGCTGCATGCATTAGAGATCCCGTGTCCCCCCAGCTAACCTTCTACTTGCACTCCCCGTTAAGAAATCTCTCTGCACAAGTGTGAAGTGGCCAACTGAAAAGACAAGAGCCTCCCTGGGCTCAGCTGGCTGTCTCCTGCTGTACTCTCAAAGCAGTTGCATTCATGTTTTGACACCCAGGAAAGAGGAAGAGCGGGGTCAAACACCCTGACAGCATTTTGTGTTGTATACAATGCTTAGGGCCCAGTCTACCGTCCCTGGGGTTACACATTGATGCAGCTTGTCTTCTACCCTGATTGGATAAAGTTGTGTGAGAGAACCACAAAACCCCCCATTTTTATGTCACAATGCTGAGTGGATGTTGGACACATTATTTTGCTGTATTTTGCCGCAGATATATCACAAGAAATAATATTAGAGCAGCAACTGAAAACTGACAAGGCAAACATAATCAAAACACAAGAAATTATTGTTTTATAGTGTTACTACTGATTTATTGGATGCAAGGATACTTTCATACCTGGGTAATGGGGGGAACTCCCCTCAAGTGGATGGGGAATTGAAATGACTGGAGGAAAACTTTCTACCTTCATTTGGTTTGGTTTACTGTCAGACCACACATTTGAAAGAAGATCAGGCCGCCTCAGCAATGCTATATGACCACACTTTAACAAAAAGCTGCCCAGAGTTACCAGCGAGCAAGTATGACAAGCAGTTTTAACATTAAATCAAAACACATCTACCTCTAATTTCCATTTGAACTATAAATATCTAAACTGTCAGGCTGTCCTAGAAGAAATCAAGCTGTCCAAAATTTTCATTCAACATGGGAAACATATATTTGTGGATAGATGCAACAGCAAACTTACTACACAAAGATGGAGAAGGTGATGTTTTCTGTCCTAAGAAAAATAACATTTGAAGCGTTTGAAATGTTCATTATCTGAAGTGTTAATTATCACTAGGAAGAACTGATTATTGGATACTGGTTTGAAGATCCTCCCAGTGTATTAAATGTTAAATGTCTTTCCAGGCAGCAGACTCTGGTTTTAGCCTGTAGCTCTGTAGACAGGAACCAGATTCAACATTAGGAACAAAGAGACTTAGATGGGTTACACAGGCAAGCAGATTTAAAGTTTTCAAACCACATAAACAGTATGTCCATTAATCATATTCATAGGAAACATTGCTTCATATCTTTGTTTCCAGGATAGTCCATTTGTTTTCCAAAACCAAGGTTCAATTCCAAGCAAACTGAGATTCAAGTTTTCAAGAGGATCAGACTTTACTTGCTTGGTTGGTTGTACCAGAGTTCTGATGAGCTTTCATACCTGGCCTAATGAAGCAGACTATTTGAGCAAAGAAACTCTAGTTAATTTAGAGCAGACCAAACAGCACTATAAGAAAGAGGATGTTTTGTTTTAGGTCATGTTTTGTTGCCCAGCAGGTTGCATGATTCATGCTAACAAAATTTTATGGACTTTTGAACTGATTCATGATTATTTACATTGTAAATAGAAGTTGGAGGCATGGTGCTATAAATAATCTTCCTATGAGAAGGACATATTGTGAATGATAGAGTGCTTCCAATCAGAAGATCTACCAAACAGAACAGTAAGGCAATGTAAAAATCTACAATAGTGTTCACCAAAACAATTATAATATTTTTTGCCACTTTTCTTTCATAACAGATAGTTATTGTAACCAGAAATTCTTCACATGTTCCACTCTTAGTATATGTTTCACACAGGAAGATTATGGGTAGCACATTGCCTGCTACCTCTGTTTTCTGTAAATCAGCTCCTCTGTGATTGTGGTTGCAGTTTGATTCCAGCCTCCCTCCACCCCGTGTCAATGTTGCTTGCCCCACTCAAGCCCAATTTGCCTAACTAATATGCGATTAAGAACGTTGTAAGTGCAGCTTGGTGAATAAGACTTTAGCTTAAAAGCATTGTGAGTGGTCGGTATAAGTGGAAGTGCTCAACATAAATTCAACTCTTTTATCATTTAAATAACCACCAATCTTAAATATGACAACAGTTTAAATTCTCAAAAAAGCATTTGCATAAACCACAACTGCATCTTGAGAATGAAATTGCTTTAAGGTTATGGAAATCCACTTTACGATTAGTATGTACAGTATCACTTTAACTGTTAGCTCTAGCCTCTGGGGCCACAAATCTGGATTTATTCAAAATTATTAAGGAGCAGGAGTTATCGACTATAGGTAAAACATTAACTGCTCATTGCTTTTTAACAGAATCTCACCTCAAAAATAAGAAACATTTTTTGAGAAACATGTTTTCATTACATTTGCCTTCTCAGTCTTTAGTAGCTTCTTTAATTTAGTTTTTGGAAATGTTGTTAAAAGTTTAACTCACTTCTGTTTTCTCATAACTGTACCATTTTCCTTCAGTCTAAAAATATTCCATTTACATCATTGAATAATCAACATCTCTCTTTTTTCCCATTTTTATCAAGTATTGCAAATCTTGTGATTTGCTTAGAGCATGTTGTTTCGGTAACCTTTCAAAACAGCAGTCCTCCATCTGACATCTTCCCAGTCACAAGCTGCTGGCTAGACGCCACATGCAAGCAGCTGCCATGAACAGATCAATTTTCTATTCTTTTGTTTTCTCTAATACATTGGACATCACATGGGTGCAGGGTGCATGGATTCTCCCAAAGGCATGCATATATACTTGCGCATAAACAAATAGATCACAGGGTAAAATACTTCACGTTAGATGTGGGAATTTAACTCAAAGACTATCTGTGCATGAAATTTGTAATATTTGGCTGGACATAGTGGAATCAAATGAGAGACACTTGGCTATGTGCAAAAGTTGTTTGTAGCTAATAACATAGCTGACATAGCATACACATAACCGATAGATAACAAAGACTTAAGCTCCTTCTGCACTGTCAAATCTCACTCTCGCTGGTTAATGTCTGGTTCTGTTCTAGCCAAGTTAGGTGTGTCTCTATTGGCAGTGTGTTCCTCACTGCATGGGTGTGAATATGTGCAGGAATAAGGGGGGAATGTGGGAATGTGGGTGGGCTGTGAGAGTGCAGCGCTTGATGTGCTCTTCCACCACAATTGATAAAAAGGTTTGGACCTCAAGGTTTGACCATAGAATTATTGATTTGCTGTTCGCCATCACTCCAAATACTATGGTCTCATTGTGGATTGAAAGTGGTGGTTGAGATGTTGTTGTTCAGGGAGATTGCAAGTACCACCTTCACTCATCCAGCGACATAGGTCCATGGGCCAATCAACAAATACAGTCTGCTGCCAATCAAATTGCTTGAGCACAATGCCTGGCTAGGTCCAGTTTGTACCATCCCTGAGGTGGTTCCAAAAAACGGGGAAGGACCGTGCAGCATATGCAAATGGAGACAAATCTGGCCATCGCTGAATGGGAAAGAACCAGTTAAAGCCATGCCTGTGGAGAAGGGGCTTTAGTGAGCTTAACAAACCTTACATGCATATATCAGAAAATTATATTTCACATCCATTCATCCCAAGTGAGAAATAAATTGGGACACCTCCATATTTATTACCACTGAAAGATACTAAAAAAGTTTTCACTGGACCTACAGCAGGCTCCTGGTACTGTTGATATGCAAGTGTATACCTCTACAATCAGAGAGAGACTGCTCAAGTTTAACTATCATAGTAGGTATGCAAAGAGAAAACCTTTGCTCTATAAAGAAAACAATAATGCCAGACTAATGTTTGCCAGAGAGAATGCAGGTACAGACCTGGATTTCTGAAATATTGTTTTTTTGGACAGATGAGTCAAGAATTGAAACATTTGCATAACAGAACAGAGGACATGTTTGGCATAAACCAAATACATTATTTCAAAACAATAGATTTCACGGTAACCGTGAAGCATGTGGTAGTGTCATGGTTTGGGGATTCTGGTCAGTTCACCATTATAGAAACCAAGATATATTCTAACATGTATCAGAGGGTGCTTAAGGAAATCTTAAGAAAAAAAAAAAAAAAAAAAAAAAAAAAAAAAGTTGAAGTGGAACTGAATCCTGTAACGACACAATGACCCAAAACATACCAATACATTCAACAAAACAAGTAAAACAAGGTTATTTTTTTGGCTGTTTACCAGTAGTTATTTATCATTGTTTTGATAAACAAAAAAATAAATAAATCAGAAACTGATGTACATACATTCTTTTGGAAATAACTAAATATTTAATGGGCCATCCTAATTTTTTCACATGATTCCTTATTGCAATCTCTCAAGCAATATGATAATCCCATTGTACTTTCTGTTTGTCTTTCTGTCTCTCTTTCTTTCTTTCTTTCTTTCTTTCTTTCTTTCTTTCTTTCTTTCTTTCTTTCTTTCTTTTAAAACAAGGTTTCAAACTAAATATTTCAATCACTGTTGGTTTTTCAATCATCCCAGGTAGTGTTTAAAATTCCTGCTTGAAATGCTGTATGTAACTCCTTTTGGCAATGCTTTCAGTACTGATCAGAAACCAGCTGGTCAGGATTGTGAAGTGTTCACAAACACCACTTGTTTAACACAGCATAAATAAATTCTGCTGGTGATATGAGGACATCTGTTTCCAAAGATAGTGAAAGAAGCCAATGTGATTTGTGGAGTAAAAAACATCCAACACATCCTCTCCCTACATTGTGATCCTCCACAAAAATGTAGAATACCACAGACGGAGGATCAAATATTTACCAAATGAGATGCCTGTAATGAGGTACTTAGTTGGCTCTCTGGCTGTAATAAAACTACAAATTATATATAAACCCAATTAGAAAATCTCACTGAAGTAATATAAAGTTAGAACCTGTGTTATATCAGCAATACTTTTAATGGTCTGAAAGAAAAAAATTGAGAAATGGAAAAAAGTCTCAAGCGTGTTCATTATTTTTCTTTTTTCTACCATGCCTGCATATCTGTTATCTGTTATTTTTCACAGGTGAATGCATAGCAAGAATAAATTTGATGTTTAAGATGTTGGTTTTTGAAATTGTGTTTAAAGTAACGGTGAAAAGCATGCAGTTATTTGTATCAGGTCTTCATTAAGACTGAAGACTTTGATTTGTCACATCCTGATCTCTTGGCACAAATACATCAGATAACCAGTCCTTATGTAGCCCAGAAAAATACATTAAATACATTACTTTTTATGCTCTGTGGAAATAGCATAAAAAAAATCAGTGATAACTCTTCAGCCAAATTCAGACATCATTAATCATGTCTATTTAGATGTCTTTGCAGCCTTCATTTTTCAACTAGATTTTCATGTTGTTCAGACAAAAACTAAAAATTATTTCAATATCATTTTTAATTTGTCCTTAAAAAAAATTGTTAATGCAATGATGAGCTGCAGTCATTTGAAGATCCTCAGATAAAAAACTGTTGTTAATTTTAAAATTCACAGGTAATATTTGCAGGTCTCATGAACATGTACATTCAAACTTATTTGTGCAAACAACTGCTCACAGACAGTGAAAGTGAGCATTAGTCTCTTTATGTTCTGTTCACACAATCCTCTCAGGTTATCTGCTTCACAGCATCAGTTGTAAAAATAGTAAATAACACGTCCTCTTTAACTGATCATTTCACAGTACCGGACATGCAGAACGTGGTTTAAGATGTAATTGGCCATTTCACAGGAGAGAATGAGGGTTCAAACTGAGGTCTTGGTCTATCTGAGTCTTAAATCTCTGTTGACACAACAGGCAATTTGTACATTTGGTTGGCCAAGCAAATGTCTTTGACGTGCAAGGCTGTTTTCTTTTTGTTTTCATCCTGACACCTTGTTGAAACCTTTTGTGTCTAATTTTCTTACCTGAATGTCAAACCCACTGAATATGATAAACTGTGTTGATTGGAGAAGTAACTTGCATTTGTAATGAAACTGCTATTGTTTGTTCTTATATCTTCTGTTTCCGTGCCCACACAGAGCCGCATGGCTGAGAGCTTGCGTCTGTTCGACTCCATCTGCAACAACAACTGGTTCACCAATACGTCGCTCATCCTTTTCCTCAACAAGAAGGACTTGCTGGCTGAGAAGATAAAACGCATTCCCTTGACAGTGTGCTTCCCAGACTACAAAGGCCAGAACACCTATGAGGAGGCGGCCGTCTACGTGCAGCGACAGTTCGAGGACCTCAACCGCAACAAGGAGACCAAGGAGATCTATTCGCACTTCACCTGTGCCACCGACACCAGCAACATCCAGTTTGTGTTCGATGCTGTCACGGACGTGATCATCCAGAACAATCTCAAGTATATTGGGCTATGCTAGGACCTGACATTGGGTGGGATGTGGGTTCGGGTGGGTTTTTGTGGCAGGAGAAATCCGGGCAGCTCAGAGGCAGTTGGTCCCCACTAGTGGGCAATGTGCTAGTCTGTCTGCTTTCAAGGATGTGCAGGAGAGAACTGAAGATAAAAATCTATGTTAAGACGGTCAGGTTGGACAATACTGTAGATTCAACAGAGTTGCCGGGCCATGGTTGAGGTGGGAATTTTTACCCTATGTGTTTGCACTGAATTTAAGTATGCAGAGACACCAAACATGAACACACACATACATCTTTATGGTTTTTTCACACACAAGATATTTGGGTCAACTCTCCTTTGACAGAGCGACACTGGAAAATTTAAGATGACTACTCTTGGCAAAAGAGTGAGATCCAGGTGTGTACTGGCAGTTTTTCCCCTTTCTATTACTTTCCTGAGTCAGTTAATGCTGCTTTATGACAAATAATTTTGACAAATCAATGCTGTTTTTTGGGGAGGGAGAGGAGGGAGTCTTCACGCATTTAATAAGAAACAATGAATGCACCTGATGAGGTGTAAAGCAAGCCTCTGTTTCTGAAGGGGAAAAAAGTCAGTAGATATGATGTCACAGAGTTGCTGCCTAAAAAAGGAAACTGCCATGACCTAAAAAAAAATAGATGAAATTTGTTTTTAGCACACAACAGTGCCTTGCAAAAGTTCAGCTGCCTCTTGAACTTTTCAACTTTTTTGTCACGTTACAACCCCAAACTTCAATGTGTCATTAGGTTTTTATGTGAAAAATCAGCATAAAGCAGTGCATAACTAAGAAGTGGAAGAAAAATTATATGTGGTTTTCAACTTTTTGTATTCAGCCCCCTTTTCTCTGGTACCCCTTAATTAACACCAACACAACCAGCTACCTTCAGAAGTCACTCAAGTAATGAATAGAATATACCTTTGTGTAATTTAATCCCATTAAAAAGACATATGTTCTGCACAGAACTCTGACATTTGTTGTACTTCTAATCAATTCAGCTTATAATTATCTGACCACCTTTGACATTTCATTCCCAGATGGTCAGCTGGTACTAAATATTAAACATTTTATATGTAAGTTAAAATGTAACATAAAGTGCCCCCGCCGAACACTGTGAATTACACATCCTTGATCCCAATATATATGCACTGTTCAGAACTCGACTAGATCAGAAGCAACACAAACTTTGATGATGTCACATGATTTGATGTTCAACTATAACCCTGTAATTTCTTCATGTTTAGACCCAGCATGCATCGAAAAATAGGAAAAAGTGTGACAGTAGCTTTAAAAAACATTGGAGAACAAACATCACCTTGAAAACCAAAGAAGAAAATTAGACCGGTCAGGGATAAAGCTGTTGGGATGTTTAAGTAGGGTTAGGTTAAAAAAAAAACAAGACATCAAGCCTTTAGAAATCCTTTAGATTTCAGTCTGTCTTCTTAACATACGAAGCGTGTGCCACAACTTGCAAACCTACCAAGACACCTTCCCCATAATGGCACATGGTGGTTTCAACATAATGCTATTCAGAGTTGATAGAGAAAATGAATATAACTGAATACAGACCAATACTGAAAGAACACTTTATTGAGGCTGCAAAGATTCTGGATAATAACATGTGGACCCAGAACTACAATAGGATGATTTACATGAATGCATATTTATCTTTTAGAAAGGTCCAAAGTCCAGACCAAAATCCAATTAAGAAACTTCAGCACAGCTTGAAAATTAAGACTGAGTTTAACTTATTTTGTAAAGAATTGGCAAAAAAAAAAAAAAAAGTATGTGAAAAGCAGGTAGTCCCTAATGATTCAAAATACAGTGGCTGAAATTGGTTCTAAAAGTAATAGCAAATTGTATTTATTGGTGCCAGAGTAAAGGGGTTAAATATAAATTCAAGCCACACTTTTCAGATGTTTATTTGTAAAATTTGAGAACCACCAAAATGTTACTTCCAAATTCTGCACTACTTTATAATCTTTATATCAAATAAAATCCCAATAAAACACATAATTGTGGCTGTAAGTGAAAAAATCTGAAACACAGGAGGTAAACATACATTTGCAAGGCACCTTATTTCTGTTCTTTCCTCTGGTTGACCCTCAAATGTCCTTCTTTTTTTCCCTCCCTCATCTTTCTTCAATCTTTTTGTGCTTTAAAGAGAAAAAAAGTCTTTCATACCTGCTCTTTATAGCAGGTCACTGGTTTAAAATACATGAGGTATGCTACAGTCAGATGAGTGAAAACGTGTTTATAACCATTCCAAGAGTCCAGCAAGAGACAACAAAAACCGTGCCAAGATCAGTTGTAAATAAAACCAGATCCCATACATTTTTTTTTCCTGTTTTGTTTTATGGAAAATACATTAAAACATGCATGATTTTGTTACTTTGGGATACTAATATATATTTTCTTTGGGATTATGTTTCTTTTTTTTTTCTCGGGTTTAAATAATATATTCCCAAAAAATATATATAAAAGTCAAACACTGTGTACGATTGTACAGTTCTTAGAGAGGAATCTATTGAAAAAGAGATATATGAATATAAAAATGCTGAGAAAAATGTTATGATGTTGACCAAGAAGATTACAATGATGTAATGACAAGAAAACACTCTCTTTACAGTCATGTGAGGATAAAGTGGATCAAAGAAGAACAAGAATTTAAAAGATCATAAAACAAATCTTGAAAGTTCAATCTTCCTTACGTTATCTAAGTGAAAATTGTCAGTTGCTTTGATGTAAATATACTGTAAGGTACACTCTTTGTTCAAACAAGTGAAAATAAAGGTTGAGTTGGGATACTGTCAGTGACATAAAGAAAGAGTGAGAGACAGAAGAGGAAGATCCCTCTCCGCTCTTCCCTCTATCTTTTCAGCTCAGAGAACAACTCAGCCAAGGGCTTCAAGCTTGGCTTTACAGGATGTCCACTTCAACAAAAATATATATTAAAAAAACAACAACAACAACAAAAAAAACAATGAGATACGAAATATAAAAGGACGATAACTATGAATAAAACAACTTATGCAAATTTTTATGGTGTAGTGAATGTGTTTTTTGGGTGATTTTTGTCAAAAAAGTGTTCTTGTTTCACTGTAATTATGCATAAAAACAATTTGCAACATCCAAGGTCATCATATAAAAGGTGGTGGTGAGGGGGTCCTCTGCGTACAATGTAGCCATTGGAGCAAGAAAACTTTGGGCATGAAGTATGCAATTAAATTACTCCTGAATGAACTTGGCCTCTGTGTGGTGGGATGACAGGATTCCGCTCTAATTAGTGTATAAACTCTCACTGACCCAAAAGGTCTCCCAACAGGTCTCCCAGTTCATAGCCGACTCTTTTTCTAAACCTCACAAGACATATATTAGAGTTTGTTTATAACATCTACAAAGCTCTGCATGAAAAGAAGAAAGAATAAATGTGCAATAACTTATTCTTACACTGAAATAAAAAAAAAAAAAAAATCCAACTTTTAATGTGAGTAAATTTTTTCAGTGGAGAAAAAAAGTGTTAAGAAATAATTTTTTTTTTTTTTTTTTTTTTTTTTTTTTTAACTGCATTACATCCTTTTCCCTGGAACATGAACATTGTGTGAGAAAGAGGCCCATTTCTCTTAGTCACTCTTCAACATGTGAAAGACAAGAGAAAAAAAATCTCATTCAAGTAAGATTGGTGTGTGTAGATCTTCATAAACCAGTAGATTGAGTCAAGAAATACTATCTTCAGGTGAGAGGCGGGGTACACCAGTCCAGTACAGGAAAACACACACAAACATCTAAGGGCAATTGAGAGAGTCTAATTAACCTAACAGTCATGTTTTTGGACTGTGGGAGGAAGCCAGAGTACCTAGTGAGAAACCCAGTCCATGCAGAGAAACCCCAGGCCAAGATTTAAACCCAGCACCTTCTTCATGTAAGGTAACAGCGCAACCAACTTCTCTACCATTCAGCCTCAAAACAAGAATTTTAAAGTTCAAAACAACTGGAATTGATACAAGCTGTGCTGCGTGAGGATCTAAGTTTATTCTATGGAGGATGGTGAGAAAATTAAAGAAGACCAATTCATTTAAGGACTTTTTGCTTTTTTTTTTTTTTTTTTACCCTGGGTGCTAATAATTGTGCAGGGTGCTGTAAATAACTTATCTTGATCAAACCATCTAACGTTCAAATTCGTGACTTATCCGGTACTCTTGATTAATATCCATGTGACACTTTTCATACTTAAACATGGTTTACTACATACAGACAACAGCAAAGATAACAAAAACCTTCACAAACCTTTCTTATCCCTTTGATTTGGATGTTATCTGTTGCCAAATTGCTCAACTTTTGTATGTCAAAAGCAACTTTAGGTCACAAGTGTTCTTTCTGGGATTGATTCAAAAGAGTGGGAATTTTTCTGAGGGGTGAACATAAATATAGCTTGCTGATGAGAAACCAAGAGTAAGAGAATGTTTTTTTTCTTTCTACAGAAATTGTGCCTTGTGACCATCATGTGGTCAGGGCTGGGGGCGGCTATAAAAGCCACAGAGTTACAAAATGAATGTAAAAAATGTCAAAGAAAGATGTTTTTAATTTATTAATTCAAAGGAATAAAGGGTAAGTGGGGTATTCTCAGTTTTTTGTCATGAGAGGGTGCTGTACAGACAATGGAGTATTTATAAAATACACAAACATGGTTAATGTAAGCCTTGTTACTATAACAGAATAATAAACTGCTTGACCAATTTTGAAAAACACTTAAAATTGCCATTGTATGTTGAAATTTATCTTTTTATCTGCAAATAAATAAAAGTACCACAAAAATAGATTTTATTCTTTACACACAAATAAAGTAATTATAACAGTTAGCATTCTGGCCCAGACAGTGCTAGTGTGTTCTTCCAGTAACAGGTTTGTTGCTCTTGATGCGGCTGGTCATTTTTCTTACAATGCTACAAATCAGAAGAATGGTTGGATTGTGTCTGATTCAGGCAGCTGGGCACGCTGCAGTCACTGGAGAAGAATTTAATAATGTTGACCTTTCATAGTCCTTTATCACTCTATCATACTATTATCGCACTAATTTTATGCCACGTTCAACCCATGGGACCAGCGAGGAGTTTTTAAGATGGCGTAAGCTCATAATATTGTTTTTATAAATATATTAGAGATTCATGTCAAAAAACCTAATTAATTTCTTCTAGGCACAGTTATTGATTTGTTGATAATTGTTAACATATAGAGCTGTGAAAAAATAAACTTTGGTTGTGTTTTGTCACACTTCAATTTTTCTAGATCATCAATTTTTAACATCAATCAGAACAAAATGCCTTTTCTAAATGAAGATATCATTTATTAAAGGAAAATGTTTTATACAGTGTCTTTGTCAATGTTTAAACATGGACACTGACCTCTACAGAGGAAAATGAGAACTGAGGAGCATTAGATCTACATCTGGGGTCTTTTATGACCTCTTGAGTGAGTCATTGATGCACTCACTCTTGGAGTAATTTTGATTGGCTGATGATTCCTGGGAATGTTCACTACTGTTCCACTTTTTCTCCATCTGTTTATAATGGCTTTCACTGATTATTTCTTTACTGTAGAGGTGCAGCAGTAATCAGGCCTGGGTGTGGTGAGTGAACTGGAACCCAAAACGTGGTTAATTACAGTTATTATTCATGATTTGACAAGGGGGAGCAAAAAAAAATTACGCACTGGGCCAGGCTGGTTTAGAAAATGTATTTCCTTAATAATGATTTGAAAAATTATTTTTCTTTTTTCTCTCATCCTAAAATATGTTTAATGATCTGAAACATTTAAGTGTAACCAAAAGCCAAAAACAGATAAAAAAATGCAAGGAGATTCCTACAGCACACTTTATCTAAAAATATCATCAAAAACACATAAACTTAAAACTTTTTGAAATTGGAAACACAAAATAAAGCTTTGTTGATGAAGGTTAGAGCCAGAGTCAATCTGATGTCACATTGACATTAAGACATCATAAAAGGAGGAAAAGAATAGATATTATTTCTAAAAATGCAGCACCCAACCTACTGGCACAAATAGAAATTATTGGCCTTATGATGGTTGCTTTTAAACAGTGCATATCTGTATTTCCTGACAAGCCCTGTGACCATCTCTGCAGGCTTCTTGAATTTTTCAGACATTTTTTTAAAAACAAATAAATCTGATTAAAAAAGACCTTACTGCTTAGCTTCACTCACTTCTTTCCATTTTCCTGAGCAGCTCTTTTCAGACCTTTACTGAACAGAATTCCCACTGTTTCATATTCTCCTGCTTGCCTCTGTCCTCAGCTCAACTCTCTACCCTCATCCTGTTCATTCACATCCCTTTCTGTGCTCTTTATCCCTCCCTCCTGCAGATTTTCTCCCCTATCTGCCCTCACCTGCTCTCTGGGTTTAAAACTTTCATGTGAATCGAATAGACAGCCCTTCAGGCAGCTGGATAAAAATTCCATGTCTGGCTTTCTTGTAAGCAGTTTAGTACCTCATCTCCTCCTATCTCTATTCCTATCTGTTGGCAAATCTCCCATGAATCCAGTCTTCTGCTCCTGACCCACAGAGACTGATCTTACCTCTCTGCCCTCCTCTGTTCAAGTCACAGAAATTATTGAGTGATGACAGCCAAGGCTCATCCTCCAGGCTTTTCAGCCCAAACTTGAGTTGCCTTTTGCCTCCACTGACCCCTGCACCGTGAGCCTAATATCTGTTCCTGAATTATTTTTAAATCAAGTCTTTGAAAATAAAATGAAAAGATTTAACATCTGCCCTCTTGTACCAACTCCCTGCCCTGGACCAATGCTGCCAATTTGTTTCTTTTCCAGATCAGTGAGATATGGCTATAAACCATCTGTTCAATCAGAGAGAGTCTTTGTTTTCCCCACAAAACCATTTTTTGATCAATGCAAAAACCTTCCCCAGCCTGGATCATACACAGTCAGGACAAGTAGCTTCTACAGAGTTCCTATTAGATAAGAGGGGAAAAATCTGCAAATACAGTATTTACCTATTTTCAAATTATAATAATTTCATTAGTTTCAATGGGACAATAAAGCAGCAAGACCTTTTTTAAAAATATTAAAAAAGTCTAAAAATACAGCTGAATGCCACCAGTTGCATAAGAAAATTCACACATAATATACATAATACTGTTCATGTACTTGTTTTTGACTCAAAAAAATAATTAAGATGTTACATTTCAAAATGAATTTTTAAAGGCAGCCATTTTAAAGGTAAATCATTATTATTTTGTTCTTTGATTAATTTTTGAAGTGAAAATGGTCATTCCTAAAGTTGGGGAAGCGTTACAGTTTGCGTTAAAAGAAAACATAACAAACGTGAAAATATCTTTTGGCCAAATTAGCAAATCGGCAAAATTGGGCAAAAATTACTCTACCACATTATTGTGGGTCTGTCCTGTATTTCACATTATAGTGAACACAGAAATCTGAATGCAGTGATATATGGTTGAAACCTGACATTTAGACACATTATAAAAGACACAACCATTTTTCACTAACTCTCATATTAATTCAGTTTAAACTCGTTTCTGTTCTAGGTCAGGTTGGATACCCAAAAGTATTTCTGTTTACTAAATGTCAAAAATAGTGAGAGATATTTTTTGTTACATTTTTGAAATGTTAAAATCTACAGACAGGCATAGTGATCATCTGGGACCGCTCAAATGATAATGTCATGTTATGCAAGCTGCTGATCTGAGTTAGATTGAGGCACCCATACAGAGTTTTTTTTTTTACTAGAAAACTTACAACACCTTTCTTTTTGCCACATCATGGAAAAATCCAAACAAATCAGTCAAGATATCAGGATGAGAACTGTGAACCTCCACAAGTCTGGTTCATTCTTGGGTATGATTTCCAGTTGCCTAGAGGTTCCCCATTTATCTGGTCAAACAATTATATGACAGTACATACACCATGGGAATACCCAACCACTGAAGTGTTCAGGAAGAAGACTGGATCTTTGTCCTATAAGAAAACATCTTTTGGTACAAAACATGTGGCTCAAGCACAGAACAAAAACAAAAGACCTTGTTGAGATGCTGGGTGAAACTAGTAAGAAACTCTCATTATTCACTGTGAAACAGGACCAGCATAATTTTTTTTAAAGAGGAAGGTGTTGATATTAGGTTAGAGGAAGCCACTTGTTTAAAACCAAAGGCCAGAATCAAGTTTTCAAATGCACACAGGGACAAAAATGACATTTTCTGGAGACATTTCCAATGGTCTCAAGTCAAAAAACTGTAACTGAAGTGTTTGGGCATACTGACCATCATTATATTTGGGCAAAAGCAAGAATAAAAAACTTGTAAACTTGAGGACACTATTGCAACTATGAAATACAGCATGGTAGCATCATGTTTTCTGCATGTTTTGCTGCTGGATTAATTGCTGCACTTTAGACAATAGATTTCATAGATCAAGAGGAAAGAATTGAATAAACATCTCCAAACATCAACCAGGAAGTTCAAGCTTGGGCACAAATGGATCTTCACAAATTGGTTAAAAATAATTTTAAGGATAATGAAGTCAATGCTCTTGAGAAGCTATGACAAAATCTTGATCTTTGTCCCAAAAACATTTTTTTTTTATGCAGAGCTGAAAAGTTGTGTGAGCAAGGCAACAAACCAGTCAGCTACATCAGTTCTCTCAGAAGGAATGGGCCAAAATTCAAGCAAACTAATATCAGAAGATTGTGGAAGGAAACCTAAAAAATTGACTTGAGTTACACAGTTTAATAGCAATGCTACTAAATATTAAGGGAAAAGTATGTAAACTTCAAACTTTAAATAAAGTAATAAAAATAGTCGTTTTGATTCTTCTGGTGTTTAGCAAATAGGTAAATCTCTTGATTTCCTACCTGAGTAAAACCAACAGAAAAAGTCTGATTTAATATCAGTGAGAGAAAAAAGGCATATTTTATGCAGTTTGTGACTCCTGTATGAGCTTTTAGAACAAATACATGCTACATCTCTCCTTGTCTTTAAAAAAAGAGACATTTGCATCCTCTGTGTTAGTCTCATAAGTTGCACCAAAGGGCATTTCCACCCTTTGATATTGTGACTAAACTTAAAACTCATATGCAAAGCTTTCTCCTTTTTTGGGCGTAATAGACAGCAAAGTGCAAAAACTGCTTAAGTAATCTTTTCTGGGGGGAAAAAAATGATGAAAAAAAAGCAAGAAGTATGCTTTCAGTTAGCACTCAACCTCTCTTGAGGATGTTTGATCTTTTGAACACCAAAAGGTGTTACAAAAGCACTTCTGGTGTTCAAAAATGTTTGAAGAAGTCCTTGATCCATTGTGAAGTGTTGTTAATATTCTACCTAAGTATGTGATTGCATTCTAAGTCACTGAAATTAAAACAACCCTACAGCGTCTGAACAGTTTTTGCTCCTGAGCTGCAGGAGCGTTGTGAGATATGAAACCACTTTAAAAACAAAGTCCTGCTGGTGAAAAATCATTTTGTTGTCAAGCATAAGACACCAACAAAGATATCTGGCAAAAAGGCGAGCAACCAAGTGGGACAGTCTCCTGAGAGTCTCCTACCACTATTAGAGGCACCTGTCAAATTTTCCACAACATAAGTATAACTGAAGCATGTTTTTTTTTTGTTTCTTACTTTTAAATGTTAAAGGAATAATAATAATAATAATAATAATAATAATAATAATAATAATAATAATAATAATAATAATAATAATAATAATACATTTTATTTATAACACCCTTTACATCTTAAGATGTCAAAGGGCTACAAAGAGCTAAAAACAAAACAACCAATTACAATGGTTTAAAAATGTTTAAAAAAAAAAAATAAAAAAGAAAGGTTAAGATAAAACATCTAAGTAAGTGAACCAAAAATTTTGCTAAAAAAAAAAACCCATTGTAAGATCCTTCTTAAAACAATCAGTGGACTGTGGTGCCCTCAGAGTCTGATTGGAAGTAATATTAACATCTTGGAGTGGCAAAGCCAGAGTCTCAACTGGAATCTGATAGACAATATGTGTAGAGAGCTTAAGCTTAGAGCAATGACAAGGAGGTCTTCTAACCTCAAAGCTCTCTACCAAACATAATTTATCAAACTACCAGTGGAAACATAAAAAAGATGGTCAACAATTATAACAAGGTTTGACAGCTGTAATCCAAATTCAGTTTCTCAGTGCTTATTAAGAAGGGTAAAAAGAATTGGCCATTTTCTTGATAAAATGTAGTAAAAACCCAAAACCTTTTCTTTTTCTTTTTTTTTTTTTTTTTTTAAAAATCAGCAGTCCTATTATGTGCTTTTATAATCTTTTGAGAGATGTTTATCTCAGTTTAAGTCACAAACAAACTTTTTGTTCATGTGGAAAGAATTTAACATATCAATGTGTATCAATAACTTTGGCTTGACACTCAATGTGAGAGTAGACTTTCTTGGTTTGTATCCTCTCAATCCACATCAAATACATGTTAAACTTGATTCATTACAGACCGTGACACAGAGTGTCCAGCAGTTTCCAGTTTATGACTGGATGTCAAACAGATGCAGGCAAAGAAAAACTACCATCTGTAGGAATCATAATCTCACAGCAGAGAGAGAACATTTAAATTAATTTCTTATTCTAAATGTTCTACTTTGTAGGAAAACATTTACAAGTGTTTGTGTTGTCAAATTAAAACATATTCTATAACCTTGAAGAGGACTAATTACCCATTTGGGAGAATCTATGCATATATTTGAAATTCTATGTGTAATTTTGATGCTGCACTGTTATAAAAAATCCACAATAAATTCAAACTTCATCTAATTCTTCTTTTTTGAGCTTTGCTGTCTATTGCATGATTAGTCCACCTTACAGACAAATAGTTGGCCAAAACCAAAAATTTAAAGCTGAATAGTTTTCAGCCTTTACCAGAAGAGAAGTTCTAATGTTGTATTTTAATATAAGTTACAAACACAAAGCATGCGGTTTCCATCCTCAGTCCACCAAATTCTCTCTTTAGGTAAACACTTAAAAAGTCCCATGTCACTGTGGTTTCCTAAGACATACCCTCTGTACTGATTTGTAATACTTATCCTCTAAGAGCTGTTTGGGAACATGCAATCTGTTTACTTTTTCTTAATTTGGCCTTCCATAAGAGAAGTTATTTGTGTCTAGACCATAGCAATTACTGTATCCCCTAACACATTTTTGGTGCTTAGAGGTTGGCAGAATGGCCTGTTGGGAATATTAGGTTGAGTAAGCATACTTGTACTCATGTACTACCATTTTTGTGGTGCTTCAGTTGAAAAATATACTGAGTATAACTGACAGGCAGAAAATGAGTAAATTTACATTTTTTCAGAAAATATATACAAAGTTAGGATCCAAAGTAACTGAACTGCAATGATGTTTCGACTAAATCATCTCTATGACTAATGAACATATCAGTGTGCATATGTAGGGAATTAAATCACCGGTCTGACCTTGTTATTCAGATGTAGTACAGGCAGTTATAACTTTAGGTCAAAAGTGATGCAGTACGGAAGCCGAGGGCGATCGTACTCGCATGTTTATTTTCCCGATGGTTAACTCGAGATAACAAGGTATTTATGTCGTTATAATGACATAACGACCGTTTTCTCGAGATAATGACGTCGTTATCACAAAATAATGACGACCATTTTCTTGAGATAAGTTAATTTCCCCATGGTTTAATCATAAGACCAATGACGTGGTGTCATTATGGTTTACCTATTGCTTATTCACAGAATTTTTCATAGAATTACATATGCATGACATGACTTACACTCATAAGTCCTCTCCCGCTGTTGTGGCATGCATTTAAATAATAGAATCAGGTTTAACACACACCAATCATCTCGTGATCTCGAGAAAACAAAGTTTGTTTTCTCTAAATTAAGTGGTTATCTCGAGAAAACCATCTGGAAATTAACTCGTTATCTCAAGAAAACCATTGGAATAACCCGTTATCTCGAGAAAACCATCAGAAAAAAGTTTATGTGTAACACATTCGCTCTCGGCTTCGATAACTCAGCACTAAAATTAAAAAAATGAAGTTGAAAACAATGAATGTTGCATTCACCAATTACAACAGTCCTGTATACTTTATTTTAATTCAAACTAAAACATAAAGCTAAAATGTAAAATGTGTTACTAGCATCAACTCTGATTAGCTTGTCTGTCCTGCTACAGCAAAGGCTCCCCACAGTATGATACTGTCATCATCATGCTCCATAGTGTGCTCAGGATGAGTTGTTTTCCATGCAGGCCACAAAGCTCAGTTGTGGTCTCATCTGACCTGAGCACCTTCTTCCGCATGTTCATTGTGCACCTACATGACTTGTGGTAAATTTCAAACAGCATTTCTTATGGCTTTCTTTCAACAATAGCTAGCTTCTTATGTCATCAACACCAGGTTTGTGGAAAGCACAACTGAAACTTGTTCTGTCATGAAATTCTTCCACCTGAGCTGTGGATCTACACAGCTCCTCCAGAGTTACCATAGGCCTCTTGGTTGGTGCTCTAATTAATGTTCTCCTTGGCCAGCCTGTATGTTAAGGTGGATTTCTATGGCTTTGAAGGTTTGCAGTTGTTAGATACTTGTCGCATTTTCAGATTATGGATTGAATGGTGCTTGGTGGGATGTTCAAAACTAGGGAAATTACTTAATAACCAAACATTAAACTTCTCCACAACGTCATCCCTGACATGCCTGCTGTGTTCCTTGGTCTTCATCATACTGCTTGTCCCATAATGTTCTCAAACAAACCTCTGAGGCCTTCACACAACAGCTGTATTTATTGTCAGATTAAATTACACACAGGAGGACTCCCCTCATTTATTTGGGGAGTTCTGAAGGCCTTTGGTTTTACTAGATCTTATTTAGAGATATCAGAATAAAATGGGCTGCATACAGATTCAAGCAACACTTAAAATGTTTATTTCTAAAACATTCAAAGATCATTCATTAAAATTTTCCACTGTTTCTCAATTGAGGACTACTTTGTGTTGATCGATCATGGAAAGTCAGAAAAAAATACATTGAAGTTTGCAGTTCTAACATAAAATATGAAGTTAAGTGGGGTATCAAAACTTTGTAAGAAAGTATAAGTCCTTACTTGGAGATCTTAATTTGTACAGAAATAAAGAAAGTTACTTTACTGATAATAGCTTGTCAGGATGATCAGTTTATCTCAGATTTATCTTTATTTCCACGGTGAACCTTCCCTAATTCCACTTAAAACATGATTCCTTCCTCCTCAGTGTCCATTTGATGCAATTTGTTCAATTACATAAGAAATATACGCTTTCAGAGAGGATATTCAACTACAGTCCCCAGGCTTTTAAACTCTTGGCCCTCTGCAATCTTGTCACAATTCATTATCCTCACAGAAAACATCTTTATTGTTTCATCATTGACCTCCTCTAAACAATCCTTTAAAATATGTAAGTAAGTCAAATTTTATTTATATAGCACCTTTCAAGATAAAAATCACAAAGTGCTTCAACAAACAAGGAATAAAAATACATAAGCTTAACTCACACATTGGGGCACGCAACTAAAAGGGCTCCAGAGTTATTCATCTTAATACCATCCTGTCAGTGAAGATGGGATTGGCATCCACCTTACACTTTGATATTGTTATTGTAAACATCTTTGAACACCATATATCTTTTTCCTTCCACTTCACATTAATGTGCTACTTTGTGTTGTCTGTCACTTAAAATCGTAATAAAATAAATAAACATTTGTGATACTATGACAAAATGTGAAAAAGTTGAACAATTATTTCTCTATTTAGCACTTGATTATTTCTCTTTCCTCAGCCTGACTCCAGTGTGAGTCACATATTTGAAAGTCATTAAAATTGACTATGTTCAGAAAATGTTCATGTCCATCTTAAGACTGTAAACATGAAGACACTGTTTGATTTATTTATAATAAAGCTACTGAAAGATTAAATAGCTTTGAAGTTATTTTATTATGCAGTTTAAGGCCCCGTGAGATAAAAATTTTATCTGCACATAATATGTGTATTGGTGTTTGGGCTCACATTAAAAAATACCTCAGAAATACAAATAACTGGGGCTGCATCGAGGTGCCTGGCACTGGGAGTTTAAAATGTATTCCTTTGAACCACTACAGGCCAAATGTCATCAAATTACTATCTGTAAGGCTTCAAGAGTCTTGGTTTTGTGTGGAGTGCGGTTGGAATGGTCAAGTGTTAAATTAACATCTATAAACACTTTGTATTCTTTGGTGGATTAGTATATGGTATCAGATTTACTTGTCAGAACTATTTGACATCCTGGCATGGTGAAAATGAGAGTACGTCCTCTTTGAAATATGATTTGCATGTATTTGTTTTTGACCTCTTTATCCATTTGACCCAGTCTGTTTCTATTAAGTAAGGACATGGTGGAATCTATGGTGTTTTGTTTTGTGTGGTTCAGGTAAAATTTATATCACTTCAGGACCTGATAAACATATTTTACAAGTGAGAGAAAATGTACTTTCTTTTTCCAATGCCTGCATAGTAAACTTATGAACTATGTGGAACATTTTTCAGAAAAGCCTGTCAAAACATATTTTCCTATTTTTTTGTGCAGCTTTTATTCAAACCAGAGGAATAATATTGAAAACACATTTTGTGTTGTTTGAGCAGGATCAAATCGCAGACAGGAGTTCAGGAACAGCATGGTAAGATTTAATAATGAAGAACAAAAATTTTCAGCAAGATATAAGAGAACTAGGACACAGAACCAGGCATGATGAAATGGAAGAAACCAGCAGGGAACACTGAAAATGAAGGAGCTTAAATACTGATTAAAGGGTGGAGCATTACATCTGGGATGCATTTTACCTTGCACTCCTTTTTGACCATCAAAGAATTCAGCTTTTATAAAGTCTGATTAAACTTCATGAGAATGTGAATCCAATTCAAATACTAAACTCATGCATATAAAAATAGAGTATCTCTCAGTGAGCAGTAGGGTTTTTTTTATCCCACATTATGAAAATAATATTTCATGCATTTGATGTGAAAGGTGTATTTGCAAATCTTAAGTTATATATTCATAAAAGCTAAAGGTTTGTTGAGGTTACTACCAGTTCATCCCACAAAAGAGTTTGTCCTGGTGAGGAGCCTACAGCCAAATATAATCAAACTCAAAGGTCTCACTTTCCCAACTTGTCTCTTTGGGAAGTGACTAAAGTGGCATGTGACATGCCACTATAGCTTTATTTGTGGAGCATATCTGAAGATGTTTTTGAAAGAATGCTTTAAAAAAAGTGAAAACAAGTCAAAGTACAAAAAAATCTGGATTATCGAAACAAGAATCAAAAATTAAAAACACAATTAGGATTACTAATGTAACCCAAAAATTACAAATAAGAAAAAATAGAAAATGAAAATGTCCAAATAAAAAAAACATTCTGACTTTAGTCTCAAACCATGGGACTGTACTGATTGATCTGAGTTCTTGTGGCAAACAGCATCAGAGAAGAGCAAATATAATGTTAGAATAATACCTCAGAGCAAACACAAAAACATGTTTAAGTTCTTTGTAGGCTTAATAGCTAGATTTGTTGTGTGTCTGAGCTAAAAAAAAAACTATTGAGGAGCAAATACATGACAACCTGCACATCTGCTAATTTCAGGTTTTTTTTGTATAGAATATTTAATAGCTGTAAAGAAACCACCAAACCTGCATGGTGTTAAACCAAATTAATCATCGTAGGCGTTTTCTCTATATCTAAGGCTGCAGGGACAAAAATGAATGGTCATGACCTTTGTTTCAGAAAACATCTCACAGCAACCCACTTGAGTAAATAGTACATTCACCTAAATGGTGGGATGACTGGAAATCATTTTGTAATATCAAAATATAAACAAAAGGCTATGACTGTTTTCTTTATTTGGTGTTTGTTAACAGTTATAACATAATTGATCATAAATCTGTTATGATCTCACCAGCTCAGTTTATATTTGCATTTTAGCATGTCTGCTGCAAAGACATGCACTTTTGTTGTACATACTGTATTTGTGCTACAATATTATGGCCAACTGTCACAACATCCCTATTAATAATGGATCAGATTTTCTGTTTTGTTGTGGGTTTGAGTACAAACCAGTGGCAGTCAGAACTGAGGGAAGTCAAGATTTAGGGAAATAAAAAGTCCAAGGGTGGTGCAAGGCATAGTGATAGAGGATGCCCTCCACATAAAGTAACGGCATCCTGTTATTTATTTTTTTTCCAGACGTCAGGACCTTTGCAGCATGTCTTCCCCACTTCTCTCTCTGTCTGTTTCCTGTTTGAGAACTGTGAAACCACCAGTACCACAAAACCCTAAAAAAAAAAAACAAAAAAAAAACCCATAAAACAAAGAGTTCACAACTTGCTCAAAACTTCTTCAGTACAGCAGCCCTCCTCCAGTGGGCTGCATAATATGAGTGCAGTACAGATGATCTATGCAAATGCTAAGAATCACCAATCCAAAGATGCAGCATATCAAAATGACAGCAAGAGACTCAGCTAAAAGCCTCCACCATGCTTTTCCATCCAAACTAAACACAACTCAAAACCAAAGCAATTATATGGGCATGTGGTAAAACATTTTAAATAGCACATGTTCACTTTTTTACTTCTGCTAACGTCACCAGTTTGAACAAACCCTCCAAGGCAAGATAGCATTTGAAAGAAGAGAGTCTGTTCTTTACAGAGATGTTTCCAGTTCTCAAAAAATACCTACAACTATGACAACTATGGAGTGCATAATGACAAACAGGGTTCTGGAGTAAAGGGTATGAGCTTAGTAAAATTGAGTATGTTTAGGATTTCCTTTCTTCTTGATGGTGACTGTTTTGTCTAAGGGAAATGTGGGCATTACCTTTAGATTTTCCTGACTCCAACAGTTTAATAGAGAGGTCAAATAGTCAAATCAAGCAATGCAAATGCAAAATGAGTTTCAGCCTTGTGTTTTGGGTCAATTTTCATCTCCAGTGATTGAATAGGAAAATGTTTAGAGGTCTGGGTGAATTATCAACATGAGTCTAAAATAGTTATATTTAAATGGACTGAATAACTGTAGTGATGTATCAGTCAAATATAATTATTTCTCCAGTCTGCTATGCAAGAAAAATCAAAATGGCACATATAGTGCCAAAATATGTCCAAATTGTATTGCACATATTTTAGTTCTGCAAAGACAAACCTGCATTAAAACATCTATAAAACTACACAGGTTTCTCCTTTTTAGCATCTAAATTTGTACAATTATTCATCAGATCTTGTTTTTATAATTCCTAGTTGAATTGGGTTGTCTCTTGTTATTCAATGGTAGCTTTCACTACTAGTAATGTTTATTTATTTATTTTTGTTTTAACCTGTATTCCATGTGAATGGGTTTAACAAACAAATAAGTTGTGTTTCAGTAACTGTGAAGCCATCCTTTTCTTGTGCTTCTTGTGCTGATGTGGTGATGCCACTCTGATATTGCAAATGATACATCTTGATAGCAATCAACAATCTAGATGTTATTAGGAAATAAAGAGTACAAATTGGATATGGGTTAAAAAAATTACAATTAATTTTCTTTTTTGTTTTTTAACTAAGTGTAAAGAATAGGCACAATATAATCCTACAGTATTGATGATGCATTCACAAAATGGCTCCCTACTGTGAATCTGTCTTAGAAGACTTCACTCCTGTTTCCTTTCAGTGCACAGGGCCCTCTGCACAACTTATTTTATCTTACAAATATGAGACACAGAAAGATGCTCATAAGACACACAAAAAATTATGGTGACTGCATGGCACTACATAAAAACTCTTTTTAATACTGTGTAGACCAAACATTAGGACTTTTGGTGCTATCTGTGGTGTCCCAGTACTGGGAAATGATCAGCTCTTCAATTTGCTTTCTATGGCTATTTTTCTTGGATTTGAGTCTTGAACAATGTAAATTGGAAAAAACAAAACCATTGGCAACATATTTTCCCATTAGCACTCACTGGAACATCTTGTTTGGTTGGAAATCAGGATTAAATCCAACAAATTCATCCAAGCACTAATCCTCAAAGAGTATGGCCTCATTCCAGTGATTGATTCTCATTCAGCTGCATATTGATTGTCCCCATTTAGAGATTTTAAATGCGTTTGTAACAAGGACAGTCAGATAGCTCCCCAGTCTGGATCTTCCTGTACACATAGCACTGGGTGATGTATTTATGTGAAAGTAGCTTTGAAAATATAGTAGTATCTAGTGTTGCAGACCTTGAAAACAAAAAGGAACCTTTGGCTCTTCTTGAGTTTAAGCATTTGTTGTTTGTTTAAAATTACATTAAGCAAGATTTTTGTGAGTTAAATTTGATTTAGAAATGGCATTAGTTTCACATACTTTCTGCTTGAATTTTACATATAGATCTATGTGAAGCTGAATATTTTTGAAGTTAAATTATTTCAGTATTTCTATTCAAAAGTCCCAAATTATATAGATTTATCACACGAAGATCGATAGATTTCAGTTGTTTATTTTTGGTCATTTTGATGATTATGACTTACAGCAAGTGAAGACTCAAACTACAGTGTCTCAGAAAAAAATGCATTTTACTTAAACTAATAAAATATTTTTTAATGGAAATGTTATGTTTCAGCTGACACAACGAGAAGATTCCTATCTTCATCAAACAAGTTGCTAAAGAATCTAGTTGTTCACTGAGTGCTGAATCAAAGCATATTAATGACAGGTTGAGTATTTGATTCAGGGATGCAAAAGTTGCAGAATAGGACTGGACTTGATCATGCCTGGTTTAGAGTCGGAGGTTTTGTAGAGTGGGTTTATGGTACAATAGAGACACCTACTGGCTGTTTTAAGTAATATCTACAAAAAAGTACTCATACAAAAATACTCTGTTTTAAAAGTTCTGATTGATGCTGCAAGCTTGATTAACATGAACAGAAAACATGACTCTATTTTTTGCTTCCCTTACTGTTCTTTTTATATCATTCTAGACATATATTTGAACTGCTCTTTAAGGTTAAACAGTGGTCTTGAAATATCCCAGCATCTCCTGACTGCCTCATAAATCACGAGTTAAAGCTGACGAGGGTTGCCATTCCTTTTTGTTTTGGCCCTTCCCCAACGTTCTTTAGGCTAATTATTAACAAGCTGATAAAAACTCATTATTATTATGAACATTAACTGTGTAATGGAGTGAAAGTGAATTTAAGTGCTTTTTGTTTGTCTTACAGTTCCAGATACAGAGATTCTTGGTAAACATGTATATTAAAAACAGAGTTTTCACTAAGATACAAATGTTCTTCAGTTATGTTTTGCAATTCATCAGTAAGTCCAGTTTCACAGACTGACAAAAAGAATATTAACTTGGCTATTTTTGATAGAGAAGTTGTGAGAACCCCCACTACAAATGAAATATACTCATGGAAGGCGTAAAATAATGATCTAATGTGAATAATAACAGAAACCATGCAATTATGTGTTGATTAAGTTGCAAAAATGGAAATTTCTAACATTTTTAGTACAACATTATTTCTAAGGTTTGACGAGATTGATAGAAAAAGTCTTCAGTGGGGGCATGTCATTTCAGTAAAATGTCACATGCACTGTTCTCCATCCACATTTGTTGAGATGAAAGCAATCATTTACTCAACCTCTATCATTTCATTTGATATTAAGAAAAGTTACTTTTAATCAAGGATGAGAAATGTAACTGTTCTTAATGAGGCTTTATAGCTGCCTCCAAGCTCATTTCTGACATAAAATGTATACCTGTTATCAATCAAGAGATTAATTTTATTCATAGAACACATTTCATACAATCAAATACAATACAGAGTGCTTTATGGGCATAGCAAACCCAAAGCTACAAAAATAAAACCTCCTACATAGGCTACCATTCTTAATGAGGCTGTCCTGGGTTTGATTCTTGACCTGAGCCAAAAACTGCATGTCCACTCCCTCTCCCTCTGCCCTTCCTCCTGTCAAGCTACTTGTAAATAAAGGCTACTGCTAGTAATGCCACAAACTCTTTAAAAAAGATCAGTATTATTAAAGGCAGCTGGAACAATTTGAAAATGCAATGATCTAAAGAAAGATAAACTTTAGTAAATTAAAGTTAAATTAAAACAAAAATTAGACAGAATTACTGAAGTGTAAATAAAATCAAACTTCAAAAATTGGGTTTCTACTTTACTTTTACAAACACTCTAAGCTGCCTTCAGGTCTTCAGACAGGCTGCTACAAAGGAGGGGGTCATAAATAATTAATGATGCCTCAGCATCAGTTGTAATTTTAACTACAAGTAGGAACAGATTATCTTTCTCTCAAGACCTGAGCAATCCGGACAGTTTGTAAGGTAATCAGATCAATTGCTTGCATTAAAACTCTTAATACTGACCAATAAGAATACATTAAAATCAATTTAAAGTGCACAAGTAACCAATGGAGCAACTTCAAAATGAGAGTATTAACTCTCTTTCTGATCCCTGTCAGCATTCTTGGAGCTGAATTTTGTTGGATCTGTGGTGAGGAATTGATTTCCATAGATAGACCAGAAAATGGAGCATTGCACAAATGTATTTAATCAATTGATCAATCAAACTTAATGTGTATACTAATCCACTTGTCATGCAAACAACTGTAATGCAAACTGTGATACAAAGGTTAAAATAGCTACATAAAAAAATATGGGAAATCATCAAACCAAGTTAACAAACAAAAGATAAAATTTATATGAGAAACTGATATTTTGTAGAATATAATGCTTGGGTAACAATCAAAACACACAAAAACATGAAAAGTTAATAACTGATTATCAACCTCAACTAAAAGCCAAACTAAATAGATAGAATATGGCATGTTTTCTGTATTTTCCCCATATTTATGACACTTTTAAACTGTGCCAGACAAACTAATAAAAGAGTAAGCACCCATATGATAAAAAAGTAAAAAGAAAATAGAGCTTCACTTTTGGATGATCCTTGTAGTTTGATAATTAATTTCATTTTTTATTGAAGGTTTACAGTTTTTCTTCCAAACTCATATTCAAGAAAAAATATCTAGAAGGAAAGTTTCTTTATGTAGAACAGAACACACACGCTAACTCATACCTGCATTATCAACGATCCCTCCCTCTTTCTGTCACACACAAACACAAAAGATATAAAGGTAAGAGTTGTGCACGTGTTGTAGTCACTGAGGACAGACTCCAGCAGCACTCCTTTCCTGCACACCCACTCTGAGGAAAATGTCTTGGGATTATTTTGGTTTTTCCCACATCACAAGAAACACGGGAAATGAATCCCCCTCAGTGGCTCTCAATAATGCAGCAGACATATCCGTTATTGTTGTTTACTTTGTTGTTGTCCTGGCTGTGGGAGTATGGGTGAGTTTTACAAAGTGTTCATGGATGTTTTTTTTTAAATCACTTTATTGTGGCCTTTCTACTGTTTTAGCTCAGTTCAAAGAAACCTACAGATTTTGTCTTGCCTACAAGGAAATCTTAACTACATTAATGAATGTCATATATAAGATTTACTTTATAGAGTCTAATTGTATTTATCTTAGGGACATTTGTCATGAAGATGAAACTTAAAAGTAGTGGACAGATGTTTTGCAAATTCATTCTCTAACTTAGCATCCTGATACAATAAAAGTTTCTGTCAAATCAGAAAATGTTTCCATGCTTTCATTTTGAGGTGAAGAAGCAATTTGATTTCAGCTAGACCTAGGGCATCCTTTGCACAGATTTATGGATTGCCTAAGATGTTCTGCTATCTTGCTACAGGCTATGGTGCGCACCAATCGATCCACTGTGGGTGGCTTCTTCCTTGCAGGGAGGAGTATGGTGTGGTGGCCGGTGGGTATCTTAACACATGTTAAGATTAAAACAGTACATCTCCACAGATAAGGTTCTTTTTTTATTATGCCTTCTAATACTACAGTTAGTACACCATTACTGATCCTTCCAGGTCTGTTTACATGGTAATCTGCAACCTGAGATGAAAAAAAACTAAAACACATCGTTTACTCTTATTTGATTAAATCCTTGCCAGATTGTCTAACAAGAGTCGGAAACTAAATGAATCTATGTCCTTGTAAACTTTAAGCTAATAAAAAAAGAGGAATCTTTACTCTTTGACAATGTTCCAATCCATGGATTCACTGTGTGGTAAAAACAAAGAAAAACAGATATGATGGAAAAGTTACTTTTTAAAAGGTAAATATTAATGTAATTGATTACATACTTTTTTTCAAATCGAGTACAGGGAAACACAGTTGATGAACCCTACATTTTTGTAAGTTAATTTGCTTCTCAAACAGTTTGTATTATGGGGAAATGAACTTCACTAAAAAAGTATAACTTTATTCGTCAATAAGATTCCAATATTCCCATACAGCAGCTGGCATATCAACTTTTAAAGATATGTTGTCACGCATCCATTGTTGTGCTTGGATATGGGTTGTATGGGCAGTTGCCCAGGGCAGTATGAGATAGGGAGACACCCAAGCACAAGACAACAAAATATAACCTATCAATCAGTTTTACTAAAAAAAAAAAAAAGAAAAAAAAAGTTTTGCCCTGAACAAGTTTTTTATTCCATTATTGCCAGTGCAGTTAATTGATAGGTGGCACCCCTGTGTGTTGAGAAGCTTTGTCCTACTTGTGACTCAGGATAGGGAGATTAGACTATGTGGTTTCTGTAAGACAATCCTCTATTTTATCCCACTCAAGAATTTTGCATTTAATTCGTTGGGGACCCAGCAAAATGAGGCTCTCACCCAGGGGCCAATTATGGAGGAACCGCCACTGCATGCACCTTTCTTTGTCTGATTTCCAACATAGATTTTGGACTGAGAGATGTCCTTTTCCCAAAGAATGTTTTTAACTGTCTTTGCTCATGACAGTTAAATGCATGATCATCCTGAAAACTGACCATATCGTCATCAAACCTACTTTTGACTGTCGGAATGAAAAAAGAGCCTAAAATTGTATTACAGTTTTTAAAATCTGTTCATCTGTTACTGTTCTCACCAAACTGCATTAGATTTTTATTCTGATGCATGAAGTCAGTACTGAAAACTACTTGCGTTTTAATAACATGCAGATTGATGACAATAAGATGCTTTATGATCCAATACCCAGTTAGAACAAGTAATCAATCTATTTTTTTTGTTTTCTGTGTTAGGAGTAAATGTTTATGTATTTAATTATTGCTAAGCCCTTTTACAAAGGTGTAATAAGTTATTCTCTCCACTTTGTATTGTTCCTTCCTTTTAGTAAATCTTTTTTCAATTTACTTTTTTAAAATTGACACTCATTGTTATATGTTCTCCACAGATCGGAGCCTCACTCTTTGCCAGCAACATTGGCAGTGTCCACTTTGTTGGGATTGCCGGTACTGCTGCGGCTGCTGGAATAGCAATTTGTGGATTTGAATGGAATGTGAGTAATCCTTCTCTGTAAATATCACAAACATAGAAGCTATCCCTGAGGGAACCTTAAAGTTCACCAGTCAATATAAATTTCAGTTTGCCAAAATAAAGAGAACTACACTGTTCCTAAATAATGTTGTTCTAATTTATTCAATGTTTCTCATACTTTTATGTGTTGCAGGCTCTTGTTCTCATGGTCATTCTAGGATGGCTCTTTGTACCAATCTACATCAAAGCAGGAGTAAGTAAGCTAGACAGATAAAATACATACACTCACCAACCACTTTGGTACGCCTAACATTGCACAAATAGCACTGTGGGACCAAAGACTACCAGGAATATATCCTCCACACCTTTACACCTCCACCACCAGCCTGAACCATAGATAGAAGGCATAATGGATCCATGTTTTCATGTTGTTTCCACCAGATTCTTACTTTACCATCTAAATGTTGCTGCTGAATTCAAGATTGATCAGACCAGGCAACATGTTCCAACCTATTGTTTTCATATTTTGGTGTCCCTGTGTGAAATGTAGCCTCAATTTCTAGTTTTAGCTTGCAGCAACAGCACTAGGAGTGGTTCTCTGTTGTAGCCCATTTGTTTCAAGGTTTGACATCTTGTGTGTTCAGAGAAGGTATTCTAGATACCGTCTTGTGTCTAGAAATTGTATCTGTTGTATCGACATGTTGGTTTTTGAGTGGGGTGTCGTGTGGTACAGTGGTTAGAACGGGCGCCGTGTATACAAGAGGGTACAAACCTCGATGTGGCCGTCCTGAGTTTGAGTTTGAGTCCTGTCCTTGGTATCTTTGCCACATGCCTATCCCTCTATCTCTCTGCCCCTTTCCTGTTAGATTACTTGAGAATAATGGCCACTAGAGCTGAAAAATATCTTTTAAAAAAGTATTTTCTTGAGTCATATAACACCAATCTTCTCAGTTATCACTGATCTCTGATATACACCAGTCATTTTTGTCTCCACAACAGACAGTTGTCCCCTTTTTTGGCCATCCACTGGTAAACATGAGATGAAAATGCCAGTAGATCAGAACATTCTGAGGTTCTCAGACCAGACCATCTGGCACCAACAGATATGCCACTTTGAAATTTATATAAAACCCTCTTTCTCTCCCATTCAAACGCTCAGTTTGAACTTCAACTATTTACCATCATAACATCCAAGTGCCTAAATGCATTTAGTAGCTGCAATGTGATTTACTTATTCTTTACTTATGTTTACAAGAAATCAAACTGGTGTACCTAATAAAGTGGCATGTGAGTGTATTTTTATTACCTTACTACAAAAGCACAATGATTACCAGACTTTGAGCCTTTAAAAGGTAACTTATCATTACTGCTTCTATCAAGGTGGTCACCATGCCCGAGTACCTGAAGAAGAGATTTGGAGGACAGCGCATTCGTATTTATCTCTCTGTGCTCTCCCTCATCCTGTATGCTTTCACTAAGATCTCTGTAAGTTTATGGTAGCTAAAACCTTCCTATTTTGAACAATAAATGTAATCTAAGTCAAACGCTAATGTCTGTCTCCTCCCAGGCCGACATGTTCTCTGGTGCCATTTTCATCCAGCAGGCTCTTGGGCTGAACATCTACATTGCTGTTATTGCTCTATTGGCGATTACTGCCCTGTATACTGTCACAGGTGCATGCTCAGGAGGAAATTCACTTTCTTTTTATGGATCAACATCTTCCTCACAAACATAGCCTACAAAGAAGTCTTATCTATGCAAATGAACATAAAAGAAGGGAAAGTCTTCTCAAGGTTACATATAATGCAAAGATCTAAAAACACAGTCACGTTAACAGAACTCCACTAGCTCACCTGTCTAGTTTATCTGTTTATCTGTCTAAAGGTACCTGTGATTCACCAATAGACTACAGTAAGCCTGAAATGGTTCAGTTGCGGCTTTGCAATACTTAAAACACAACTGAATATAACCTTTACAAAACAAGCAGTAAAAGAACATCTCCATAAAAACAAGACAACCTTATTATTATCTCAAGCAAATATGGTACTCTCTATGATTTTCAATAGTAACTTTACAAATTGCTAACGTCATGTTTTATCTCAGGTGGGCTGGCTGCAGTGATATACACAGACACCTTACAGACCATCATCATGCTTATTGGATCCTTCATTCTCATGGGTTTTGGTAATAAATAATAGTCCTTATCATTTTACCTTGTACCCACAATTGGTTTTATTGCCACATTATTGAGAAACTGAGATATAAACCTCAGTCTAACCTTCACGTATCCTCAGCTTTCAATGAAGTGGGGGGCTATGAAAATCTGAAGGAAAGGTACATGACTGCAATTCCCTCAATCACCGGTAACATCAGCGCAGAGTGCTACCAGCCTCGGCCAGACGCCTTTCACCTTTTCAGGGATCCAATAACTGGAGACCTACCCTGGCCTGGCTTGGTGTTTGGACTCACCGTTCAGACCATTTGGTACTGGTGCACAGATCAGGTTGGTAATGTTCACCACTTTTGACTGTATGGAAGTAATAACTGGTTTTACTACATGCCACAAACAATCTAAAGTCATAAACTCATTCACTTGATTTATACATTACAGTGTACACTTTCATCTTGCTATTTTTAGATATAATCACTGAGGTGGTTAGAGGTTGACAGCTGATAGCAAAGAAAATCCTCCACACATATTTTGTAAACTTTGTGAAATTTCATGATGCTCAAGGTTGTATTTTGTTTTTATTTTGAACTGATTGTAAATGTTAAAGTGAGGGATTGTAATTTGTAGCCACCAACAAGTTGGTCTATCCCTTTATCCAGTTGTGATACAACTTTGTGACATGATCTGTCCCTTTATTTAAACCCATTACTTAAAATGGGTTTTGATCACAAGGTTTAGCAAAGCTTATCTAAATAGAAGATGATGCTTCAGTTACAGCACCTTGGGAAAACAGCATGAGGTAATGTATAATTTTGAAGTAGAAAGAAAAGAACACATGGTTTCCAAAAGATCATTACAAGAAAATGTGGCATGCACTTGTATTCAGCCCTCTGAGTCAATACTTTGTTGAACTACAGGTCTCTGCTTAACAGGTCTTTTGCAATTAGTACCTACTTTTTTTGCTCAGAAAGACACAAGGATTTTTGCCCATTTTTCTTTGAAAAATAGCTCAAGCCAAATGAGTGAATAGAGAGCATTTGTGAGCATCAAATTTTAGCACAGATACTCAGTTGTCTTTAGGTCTGGGCTTTGACTGTGCCATTCTAACTATTATACATTGTTTTATCAAACTCATTTCATTGTAGTGCTGGTCGCATGTTTAGTTATAGTGAGTTAAATATGCTCCAATCTCAAGTATTTTGTTACATCTAGCAGGCTGTCTTCCAGAATTGCCCTGCATTTAGCTCCATCCAGCCTCAAATCTACTCTGACCAGCTGCTTTGTAGATGCTGAAGGAAAGCATTCCCCACAACATGATCCTCATACATCGATGTTCTGATTGTTAAGATGGTCTGTTCAGGGTTGATGTGCAATGTTAGTTTTCCTTGACACACAACATTTTGCTTGTAAGCCAAAAAAGTTATATGGTGGTCTGACAAGAGCACCTTCTTCCACCTGTTTGCTGTGCCCCTATATGGCCTGAGGTAACATACAAACTTTTTAAAACTTTCTTATTAAAAGTGGCTTTCTTCTTCCCATTGTTCCATCATGGCCAGACTTGTAGACTGCACTACTAATAGCTGCCCTGTCAACTAATCTTCCTACCTGAGCTATGAATCTCTGCAGCTCCTCCAGAGTTATTATGGGTCTCTCGGCTGTTTTTTTTGTTGGATTGTCCCATACTCTTTTTATTAAAAGATTATGAAGTTACCAGTCCTCTGTTTAAACTTTGGGATACTGTTTTATAACCTAACCCTGCTATAAACCTCTCTATAACTTTATCCCTGAGCTGTTGGGTCCTTTTCTCTTCATAATAATGCTTGTTCCTTCATTTCCTCTAAAGAATTTCTAAAGGGTTTGCAGAGCACCTGTATCCATACTGAGATACAATTTCACATAGATGGACTGTGTTTACTAATAATGTAGCTTTTGAAACACTTGGTTAGACTGTATTTTAGTTAAGGGTATCAGATTAAAGGGTCAAAACATACATACATGCCCCACTTTTCAGAGTTTTATTTTAAACCATCTTAAAAACCATGTATCATTTTCCTTTCACTTCTCAAGTATGCACTATTTTGTGTTAGTCTATCTTGTGAAATCACCACACACATGCAGTGTAAATGCATTTAGTGCCTGTAGTCATCTGTACTTACTATCAAAGCTGGATCTTTTTCTCTAGGTAATTGTCCAGCGTTGCCTCTCAGCCAAGAATCTCTCTCATGTTAAAGCAGGTTGCATTTTATGTGCCTACCTGAAGTTGTTGCCCATGTTTCTTATGGTTTTTCCTGGAATGATAAGCCGGATCCTCTATCCAGGTCTGTGAATAGGTTTTGAAGTCTCTTTTAACTTGTGTAGAACAAAGCAAACATGTTGTCTTAAATGGCCTACACATACCTCACTAACATTTCTTAAAATAATATTAACTTAATCCAGATGTGGTGGCATGTGTGGACCCAGATGAATGTCAGAGATACTGTGGTTCTAGTGTGGCATGCACCAACATTGCTTATCCTAAACTGGTCATGGATCTAATGCCCAATGGTGAGGGGATTTAAATCTCGATTTAAATTTTAACTTTGTCTTTTACTTCAATTTATGCATGACTTACTCACTCTGTTATAGGTCTGAGGGGTTTGATGCTGTCAGTGATGTTGGCCTCTTTAATGAGCTCCCTTACCTCAATATTTAACAGTGCTAGTACTCTCTTCACTATGGACATCTACACCAAGATCCGTCCCTATGCCAAAGAGAGGGAATTGATGATTGCTGGCAGGTAAAACACACTTCTTGTTTGTGCTGAATATGATTATTATTAATATTTGTGACATCTATAGTAGCTGTATGTTTGTTTTCAACTCTGTAGGGTGTTTATTGTGTTCCTGATTGGTGTAAGCATAGCCTGGATCCCTGTGGTGCAGTCAGCCCAGAGTGGTCAGCTCTTTGACTACATCCAGTCAATAATCAGCTATCTGGCTCCACCTATTTCCGCTGTCTTTCTTCTTGCCATCTTTTGCAAGCGAGTCAATGAGGCTGTGAGTTTATTTTTGACTTAGAGATGTTATTGTTGATCAAGAACCTTGCCTTGGGAAATATGTAACTTATTTGGAATTAGCAAACATCTATTTTACTGGATCAGAGCACAAATACTATTCTTTGGAATTATGATAAATATATGTAGAAATATATATAGAATGATCTAAAATAAACTAATCATTTATAACAGTAGCACAATTTAAAAATGTTTAGAAAAAAATCATACCTTTAAATTAAGCAAATTTACTCATTTGAAAAAAATGTCCATATTAAAACAGAACTGTTTTTACAAACACACTGGTGCCACAATTACTGGCACCCTAACAGTCTGTTCTGTGATGCAATGGGCCTGTTTCTCTTGCAAAGGCCCTGTGAGCCTTGCTAAAGTCTACTTCATCAGGAACACTGTGAAATACAAGGACATTTTCAATAAAAATCTGGTGGTCTCTCTTTGAAAACTTACAATGTCGTTCAGTAGAATACCAAGCCAAACAGTATTTGATCAAATTAAAATCAACCCTATTTTATGGCTATCTACTGACCAACTACAATTTATCATTCCCAAATAACAGCAACCTTGATTTTGATGTTAAACCTCAAAGAGAAGCTTATTTTATTTTATAGGTGCTACCTTCCTAACTTCCTTCTTTGTCTGTTTCTTTGTAAGGGTGCCTTTTATGGACTCATCATTGGTCTGATTGTAGGTCTGTCCAGGATGATCACTGAGTTTGCCTATGGGACAGGAAACTGTGTTAGCCCTAGTGATTGTCCTGCTATCATATGTGGAGTACACTACCTGTACTTTGGGCTGATCCTGTTTACTATCACCTGCATTGTTATAATTGGAGTCTCTCTTATAACCAAACCGATCGACGACAAGCATGTAAGTGACAGCTCCGAGATAAAGCAGGTTTTGATCTATCAGTTTTGTTGACAGTATTGTTGACTTGAAAAATAACTTCCATACCAATATATAGAAAATGAACATTCAATCTTTTTTAGGCTCATTGTAGGACATTTGTATCCAGAATTGTAATTCACTGGGTTTTTATGTAGCCTTTGGAGTAATGGCTTCTTCCTTTGGTTTAGATTTTGATGATTTTAATGTATACTTGATTGATGTTTTTACGATATAAAGCACCTTGAACTGCCTTGCTCCTGAAATGTGCTATACAAATGAACTTGACTGGACTTGACTTGACTTCTTCCTCACTGAATGGCCTTTTAGTCCATATTTGTATGGGACTTGTTTCACTGTGGATGAAGTCTTATCCGTTTCAGGCAGCATCTTCACAATGCTTTTTTCTGTGGTTGATGCTGATGTCTTGGCTGATTTTTTTTTCATGATGTCACACAGATAACATTTTTATGATGTTGGTTATCCTAACTGACCAAAAACAGGAAAAGTTTAGTTGTGTACACATAGTTTTAAAATTGCTACACTATATGTTTTTTATTATTATTTTATCAGTTGCATAGATTGTGTTGGAGTCTGAGGAACAGTACTGAAGAGAGAGTGGACATTGAACAGGATGACTGGGTTAACTATGAGGAGGATGAAATGGAAACAGAAGGTAATGAGCAGTTACAAAGTTTATTGTTTAAAATAATGCTAGTTTTTAAATAGCATGGTTTTTTAAACTCTCAAAAGTGTAGATTTCATTAATTTTGTTAAGACATGTTTGAGAAATGTAAATAGTTTAGTTTATTCTTTTTTTTTCTCTTCTTTTCTAAGTTTAAAAAAAAAATAAATTTTTGCCTTTATTCCAGAACCTGAGGAGGAACCAGGATTCTGCAAGAAAGCAGTCATGTGCTTCTGTGGATTGGAAAAGACAAAAGCACCAAAACTGACTCCAGAGGAGGAAGCAGAACTGAAGAAGAAGCTCACAGATACAACAGAAGAACCTCTCTGGAGGAACATTGTTAATGCAAACGCCATCATTCTCCTGACTGTGGCTGTGTTCTTTCACGGATATTTTGGTTAGACAAATTCAGCATTAATAACTCCTGGATATATTTTATATTTTAGTAACAGCTCTAACCACGGATATAAATTATGACCAAAACATCCATTAGCCCTTAACTCTTGGGTATAACATAAGGAAATTTCATAACTCTGCACTCTGTATATTTAATCCTGTATTGTAAAACAATTACCAATGCCACACAGGACACAAATCATATTTTCCTCCAAAGATTTACCTTCAGAGTTACATTTCATTGTATATGTCGCCTTCAGTAAACCAGTCAACCAAATTATATTGTACACATCAAACTTGTTCAAATGATATAGAGCTAATACTCATCTATCCATCCATCTTCTCTTATCCAAGATGGCGTTGCCCCCAGTAACACCTTCAAACCCAACCTAGGCATCCAGAAGTATTCCCTGTGTAGAAGGGATATTGTTCTGTTTTCTGCTCTTGGAATCTCCCTTCAATTGGATGTGCTTGGAAGACCTCCAAGGAAGAATCTTGATCAGATGGTTTAACAATTTCAACTGTCTACTTCTGAAAAGTCATAGTACCTGGATGACAGAGCTTCTCCCTTATTTTGGAGGCTGAGTTTGACAATCTAAGGTATCCAGTTTCTGCCTCTTTAATCTGGGATGCTGTTCTTTCTTTCATGATTTATACATTTTGGTCATAGGTGAGAGTTGGAGCTTAGGCTGACTGGTAAATCAAGAACTTTTTAGGCTCAGCCCTTTCTTTGTTATGACAGACCGGAGAAGCATTTGACCATTTATCAACAGAGAACCCCAAACAATCTACATATCTATATATATATTCCACTCCATCCCATCAGTACTAGAGAAGAAAACACCTTATCCACCTTATCCAGTGGTAAACCATGGCCTTAGATTTAGATGAAAGGCTGCCTAACACTTAACTGACACTTCATTGTGGACTGACTCCAGTGCACAATGAAGATGGGAGCTTCATTTACACCATATGACTGAAAATTTAAGATTTTATTCAACATTATCAATGAATATATAAATGCTTCTTTATTCTGTCATGGACTTTAAAGTTTACCTACAATTGCAGTATTTAATCCTGGACACTGCATGAAGGTTTAATGAAAAACAAACAACATAAAACAAAAAATATCCGGAAAAGACCTGTAATATTTAACCAGTGAAGGACGAATGAAATGGTAGTAAAACTCCTCAGGAAGTATGCATGTGCTACCTCAATAAATCCCACCTGTTTTGTCTTTATTTGTTCAAAGTCCATGAATGCAGTCAGTTGTTATGCATGCACTTAAATGTGTGTGTGTGTGTGTGTGTGTGTGTGTGTGTGTGTGTGTGTGTGTGTGTGTGTGTGTGTGTGTGTGTGTGTGTGTTTGAAGTAATATGTAATAAACAAAAATTCAGGGAGAAAGGATTTAACCAGATCACTAAAAGACTTGCTCTGCTTCCACCTACTGGTCTGAAATGTAAAGTACTGTGCATGGGGCACTTTAAATTGTTTAAATCTGAACATAACAGGGTAAGATATATTTCTATTCCCTTTGTACATAAAAACTAAAGTATAGATGCAGTTCTTTGTTTTATTTTATTTGATTTTTGTTACATTGTTTTCTCACTTTCAGATTCACATTATCTTGGTTTTATAACTGAGTCTCTGGTTAACTGAATGACACCAGTATGTGTACTGTTAGTAAATGTTTTATTATAGACAGAGAGATTCTTTGCATAATTATATGATGTACAATGAAACTCTGTTCTTTGCAATCCAGTTTCAACCTATAAAAATATATATATTTATATATTCAATGTAAACATTTGGTCATATGCAGTTTATACACACAAATAATCAAAAACTGCCTAAATGTATACTTTTCATGCGTATGTCCTTAATCTAAACCTTATTGTCCAGCAGCTACAAATGATTTTCAAAGCTCATATGTTGATTATCTGTTGTGCTGATCTGTGATATGAAAAAGGATGAACAGGTTAAAAGTCAACATGGAGACTTTTTACAGCAAGGTGAGACACCCAGCATACTAATATAATCAGTCTTGTATCTATTATAGAAAAAAAACACACAATAACCAATATCTTAACATTTTGGAAATTATCTCAAGTCCTGACCAAGCAGGATCTCAACCCCAAATATCTGCTGTTTGAAATTAAAAAATAATTCATTCTTTTTTAGTTATTATTGTCTTTTATGTTCACATTTTACTGTCTGTTTTTCCACTGTGGATCATCATCAAATTCACTTCACTGTGGAGGGTGTACTGTGTTCTGTGGTCAGAAAAGTTAGAAAAAGAAATTAAAAAAATAAAAATTAATTTTTAGGCTATAAATGAGAAAAAGTGATTAACTTGATGGAAACTTTGAGTTATATGCCAAAGTAAGTAAACTAATAGGGTCCCTCTAGATGTGAATGTACTGTAAGTATGATATTAGTGCACCACAGTATTTTTATTATAAATATAAATAGTTATGTAAAAAAAATTAGGGCACCCAGTTGAATATTTAATTCTTTATTAAGAAATATTCTCATACTGATGCCTTTTTTATCTCTGAAAAGAAAGGTGTTTAATAATAGGAAAATACCAAAGATTACCATTTTCCTGGGTGTCTGACATCAGTCTAAGAAAAGTTTTCTCCACCCTTCACTTTCACCTGTGACACATTTGAGGGGTTTCTTGTTTGTACACTTGCCCACTTCAAGTCTCCTCATAGCATTTCAATGAGATCCAGATTGACCCAGCCCAAGACTTTCTATCTTTTCATTCTCAGGCAGTCCTTATTGGATTTACTTGCATACTTTGGGTCATTCTCATGAATTCACATTTTCCTCAAGCATGCTCTGAAAAACGGCACAATTCAAGATACATTTTTTTATAGCAGCCTAGCCAGGTCCTGTTTGAGCTACGCATCCCCAAAACATGTAACTTCCAGCTTCATGCTTCAGAACTAATAAGAAGTTTTTTTCCTGGAATGCTGTATTTGGTTTAGGCCTAACACATATTCTGTCCTGGTATTTAAATAATTCAGTTTTAGACTCTACCAGATGTGCTGGGAATGTTGCCAGTTGTTTTGAATGTCTCAATTTATTTTCAGTAAGGGAAATCTTCATTTTCAAATTGTTTTAAGACTGCTTTAACCCCTCCCCAGACACATATGTGTTATGATCCTTGGGTGTTTGTGGTTTTTGTTTAGGATCATTTCTTTATTTCTGCCCCTTAGATCTTGCCATTTTAGTTTTCTCCTGTTAGTTATTTTCTGCTTTTATTTTCATTTGTACTTTTAAGGTTCCTTAGGTTAGTGTTACTTTGAATTTACTGTTTATATTTCAGGTTTCTTTCTGCCTTTTTCATTTTCTTTGCTTTGTTCATTCTTCACTTTGCCCTCAGCCTGCCATTCTGCTCCCCTTCCCAGCTGTTTGTTTTTTCTCCATTAGCTTCTGCCTGCTCCCTTCCCTAGCTGCCTTCATTTACCTCCGATCAGGGGTGGAAATTGGCACCCGCCATTGGCCATATACAGATAAATGCATGAAGTGGAGTGTGAATTTGAACAACACACAAGCCACAGTGATCTTCATAGTTAAACCATTTAACATGCAAATGCAAGCAGGACAAAGCAAACAAATAGATAAACCCACATCACCCAGTCGCCTTTGAACAGCCTGTATGCATGCACAATCAACAATACTCAAGGTATAGCATTAGGAATAGTCATGGCTTACCCTCCTGAGGCTATGGTTCTCTAGTGGCCACCGAATGCTTGACATAACTTCAATTGTACATTTAATGCCCAAATGCAACAAAAAATAAGCAAAGAAATACAATGAAAGCAATAGCAAATCTCACACACACACACACACACACACACACACACACACACACACACACACACATTACTTCTTATTCAAGCAGGGATAGGCTTTAGTTCTATGTGTGCATGCTTTACATGGTATGTGTGTGTGATATTTTAATAGTATATATGTGAAATTTTAGTTTTGTAAGTGTGTGAGTGAATCTGTAGTGGTGTGTGAAAGAGAAAAAAATTAGTTTTTGTCCTAAGCGGAACCTTATATTTCAGAGAGAAAGTTCAACGTGCTATTTAAATGTAAAAAAAACCTAACTTAATCAAAATTAGATCTTGCAATGAATATTAAAAAGAGTTTTGAAGATAATTTGTTTTTCTAAATACCTGACCAAAATCTGCAGAAAATGTTTGGAAGAAGAAAGTAACTCATTCAAAGGAGAAATACACTTGAAGTGAGTGAACTTAAAAAACCCCTGAAACCCTGAGTCTTTTAAAATCAAGATTATAAATCCATTTATTTAGTTTCTTTTGACTGTTCTAGGTATAATATTGACTGAAACATTGATTTATAGTCCAATTTTTCTTTACTTTTCTTCATTATGCCACTGCAATATACTCCTTCTAATGTTTTCATCATGTAAAGCATTCTTAATTTTCTTGTTGCTGAAATGTGCTATACAAATAAACTTGCCTTGCCTTGATTCTTATTTTTATACTCTTTTATACTCTTTTATATATATATGTATATATATGTATGTGTATATATATATATATATATATATATATATATATATATATATATATATATATATATATATATATATATATATATATATATATATATATATATATTCCTGTAGGGTATCTGATTACTGGCAAGGCATAGCTGTTTATACTATACGCGAGACTTCTGAGACTATACGCGAGCCGTAAGGATGGAGGCAGAGGACTAGCGAGTGTGAGAGCCACTGTCCAGGATGAAACATCCAAGATCCATAAATACATCAAGGTCAAAGCCTCAACCGACGATGTGCTCAGCGAATGTCTCAAACAATGGGGACCAGAGGATGAGGTGCTGGAGGAACCATCATGGGAGGATAAGCCCCTACATGGGATGTACCACCGACAAATAACTGAAGTGGCTGATATCAGGAAATCCTACCAATGGCTGGAAAAAGCTGGACTCAAGGACAGCACAGAGGCACTCATCCTGGCTGCACAGGAACAGGCCCTAAACACCAGAGCGATAGAGGCACAGATCTACCACACCAGACAAGATCCAAGGTGTAGATTGTGCAAGGAGGCCCCTGAGACAGTCCAACACATCACAGCAGGGTGCAAGATGCTGGCAGGGAAAGCGTACATGGAACGTCATAACCAAGTGGCGGGCATAGTGTACAGAAACATCTGTGCAGGATATGGACTGGAAGCCCCAAGATCAAAGTGGGGCACACCCCCAAAGGTGGTGGAGAATGACCGAGCTAAGATCCTGTGGGACTTCCAGATCCAGACAGACAAAATGGTAATGGTGAACCAACCGGACATCGTGGTGGTGGATAAACAACAGAGGAAAGCCGTTGTGGTGGATGTAGCAATACCAAGCGATTGCAACATCAGGAAAAAGGAACACGAGAAACTGGAGAAATACCAGGGCCTCAGAGAGGAACTGGAGAAGGCCTGGAAGGTGAAGACCACAGTGGTGCCTGTGGTCATCGGGGCCCTCGGGGCAGTCACCCCCAAGCTGGAGCAGTGGCTAAAACAGATCCCAGGAACAACATCAGACATCTCAGTCCAGAAATGCGCAGTTCTCGGCACAGCCAAGATACTACGCAGAACCCTCAAGCTCCCAGGCCTCTGGTAGAGGACCCGAGCTCAGAGGTTGAGAAAGACTACCCGTGGAGGGTGAGAAGGGAATTTTTTTTTATTTTATTTTATTTTTTTTTTATATATATACACTCGTATGCAATGGTTAAAATTATGTTTAGTTGTTTTTTTCTTCTCAAATTTGTATGTAGTTCCCATTTTATTTTTAAATCTATCACTTTTTTAGGTCTGTGTTCTTTTTATTTTCTGTCTCAATCTTACACCAGTTTCTGATTTTCACTTTTTAGATTGTTATTCTGAATCCTTTTTGTGTAGGCTTATGTTCTGTTTCAGGTTTTTATGCTGTTCTGTTTTTCTGAGCTCATCTGTATTAGTTATCTCCTCAGTGTAATTTGCTTCATAGTTGCACCCTGTTAACGTACTTCTTGTTCACTAATCACCTATCCAGCATACCTTTCAGCATAAACCTCCATTGACTTAGGCATCCTCCATTTAGGTCCTCAACAACTACCGGTTATGACAACAGGTGTAGAAATTGTTGAAATGATTTATCATGTTCTCCTTTTTCACCTCAAAGGAATCTGGCATTTAAGCGGCATCTGTAAACAATCTACACTCTCTGCATTGCTGAATGAATGATTCAGTTTTGCATAGTATGTGGAAATTTTTCAGCATCTGGCAAGATAAATGGATTAGAAGCTGTAAAGAGATTGCATTTCTTTTATTGCTACCCCCCATCATTCCAAAAGCTAATTATTAACAGGCAGCCAAAAACAGATTTTTATCAAGAGCATTAAATGTCATTGTAACAGAGTGACACAAGGAGAGGTTAAGAGCTATTTACTTATTTTATACCTTCAAGGTGAAACCACAATTCTTTTAGGCAATGTTCTGATTACAACACAACCAATAAACATTTTTGTTATATTGATGAGAGCTCAGTTTTCAACATAATATTAGGATAGCATATGGGAACTAAGCTTTATAGAGCTAAAATCCAATAATATGGATACTGAATTTGACTGTTTATTGCTCTTTTGTTGCATCTCCTTCATGCACTTCATGTCCAAGGGGTCCTGTTTCAGCTTTCATTCAAAGAAAACTTACTCCCATGATTGGTTTCTTTCTTTTTTGATAAAGTTGTAAAGTAATGCATTTACAGTGCAACCTCCTTCCATATCTGTTTTATAAAAGTGTTAATGAAATAGTTTAATGTATAATAAATTGGAGGCAACAACAAAAGGCAATTTGCTGCTAGACACACACACGACGCAATAGCTACTTATGTGTTTTGATTAGTAGACAAACATTACATCTATAAAATACAAAAGTTAAATGTTTGTAATCTTTCTCTTTAATGTTAAATAGTTTGACAGTACAAAGTCTACAGTGGGGTATTGTTTCTACAAAATGCAGTATTCTCTTTACAAATTTGTTGAGTACAGAGCAATAATTTACTTTTTCCCTTCATTATTTCTTAATTTTCTTTATAAAAACTACTTTTAATCAGAAAGGATGAAAGTACTTGTTATTTCAGAGGCAGCATACCTGATTATAAACCCATCACTGATAAAAAATATTTATGTATTTTCCTGCAATATATTTCAAGGTAAAAATACAAAAATCAACATTATCAAGACCTGCAAAAGAGTAACCAAAAGTGGCTTTTGTTGTAGATTCATGATTATCCACAATGTTTTCTAAAATGTTCAATATTTTTGACATTTTAATAATCATAGAAAAAAAAATCTAGAAGCGAAGTTTTTGTGCAGAACAACAGACACATAACCCCACACCACATGACTTACCCTCCCTCCCTCACGTTCTGTCACACATGCAAACACAAAAGATATAAAGGTGTTGTGCAATGTTTTAGTCATGGTGAACTGACTCCAGCAGCCAGCAGCATCCTGTCCTACACCTCTCACTCTAAGAAAAATGACTTGGGATTATTTTGGATTTGCCAGCCTCACAACAAGCAGGCGAAATGAATCCCAGACAGTGGCCATTAACAATGCAGCAGACATCTCTGTTATTGTAATTTACTTTTTGGTTGTCTTGGCTGTGGGACTTGGGGTAAGTTTTACAAAGTGTCAGCTTCTTCAATTCCTTTTCCTGTGACCCAGTTTCTTCTTTCATTTTTTAATAATTATTTTACATTGTTTTAAGAAAGAAATTCTACAAGCAAAAATAAACTGCTATAATTAGCTGTTATTTGTATATTCGCCTGAATTTTACATTAGGCTGAATTTAAAATGCAGAAGTGTAATTTTGGAAATCAAACAGAGCAGGAATCAGACATGCAATAGATTTACCAATGTTTTGATATATTTAGTATCCTAATCTGAGCCAGTTTTTAAGGAGCTGTGAGAAAGGTGTGATATCCATTGTGAGTCTGTCAGATGAATGTGTAACACAGATGCACCTGGAAAGGGATGGTTAAAACAGAGAAGGGGAATATTTTGCAGAGATTTATAGATTTTTTACAATGTGCCCTTGTTTTGCTGCAGGCTATGCTGCGCACCAATCGAGCCACTGTGGGTGGGTTCTTCCTTGCAGGAAGGAGTATGGTATGGTTGCCGGTGCGTATCTTATTCAGGATAAGAAAACTGTTTAACTTACAGAGATGCACTGCTTTCTGTTTCTGTCAATACATTTATATTTGAAGCTATTTACATATGCTTTTCTCAATATTTTTGCATTAAATCAAACTCATTTCCTGTTTTAAGTCAGTTAAACAAAAATATTTGCTAAATGCTATAATAATGAGCAAGAATATTTTTTTTGTGAATTTTTGTTATTTTCTTTAAAGCCAAATTTTTTCTCTCACCAACATTAATATGCTTTTAAACAATTTGGGAAACCCCAGATGACGATGACATGGCTTTTTAAGCTGCTGATAGGTCCATACACAACATTTGAGTTAAATAAAGAGACGTGCATGTATTTTAAGGCAACTCCTCAAAGACGCTGCTTCTTTGTGTGACATCGTAGAAAAAGTTAAGAAATGAGCCAAGATATTAAGGAAATAATTGTGGACTTCCACAAATGTGGTTTATCCTTGGGAACAATTTCCAAATGCCTGAAGTAACCACATTCATCTCTACAAACCCTTATATAACAGTCCATATCTTTCATACTGTTCAGGATGCAGAAAGGTTTTGTATCCCAAAGAGGAATTTATTTAGGTGTGAAATGTGTGTATCAGCCCCTGAACAAAAGCAAAAAACTTTTTGAAGCTGCTCTCTGAAGCTGGTTAGGGAGCATCACTCTCCCCTGCGAAACGAGTCCTTTACCAACATGGGCTGATAGACCAATCAAAGAAAAAAGCCATTATCTCAAAAGCACAATAAAAAGTCATTCCCTTTTGTAAATGCAATCAGGGTAAAAGACCTTTAATTTTTGGAGAAATGTCCTATCAGCTGTAGAAACTTAAACTAAAGTGTTTGGCCACAATGACCATCATTACATTTGGATGAAAAAGGAGTAAACTTGCAAGCCTGAAACCATCATGTGAGAGCTTGAATGCACTCTGTTTAAAATAAAGAAAACAGAGATAAACTTAAGAATAAAAGAAAAGAACTGTTTTGCTTTGAGTGCATTAAGTGGTTGTTTCTAGCCCACATAAAAATTCAAACAGCGACATTGGAGGTACGTCTAATGCACCTCCAAAGCAGGAGCTTTGTTTAAGGAATTTTATCACTACATTAAATTATAGTTATGTATATTGATTGACAAATCAGTTTCATTTGTTTTCTTTGAAATCCCTATGAAATCTATCAAAGAAATATTCTCTATGAGCTTTCAGTGAAATCAAAGTGTAAATCCCTAATTATCAGACAACTTGATACATACTTACATATGCTGAAAATGTACAAATAAATATAATAAACAAGCTAAGAATAAAAATATAACAATAAAAAATAAAAGTAATATTTCTATCAATGTAATTCAACGGTAACTGTTTGAAATAATAAATCAAGTTCACCATTTTATTATTTAACCGATAAAGCTCTCACAGTTGTTCAGAACTCAATAGACTCTCAGAAATCTTGTCTGAAAAGGTCTCCTGGTATGTATTTTGTTTCATTTTAACTCAAAGGGAAACAGAGAACGGGACTCTCAGCCTTCCAGTCTTCCACATACCATGTGTTCTTATCCATTTCCAGTTCAGCAGAGTAACACAGTATTAACCCCTTCATATCCGATTAGCACCATCAGTCATGTCAGGCTCTCAGGAAGCAAGACAGTCAAAAGGAACATGTTTCTGATGTCTTTTAAATGAATGAACTGAGGTGTGAACACCAAAAACTTACTTTACTGTAATGTGGGAGATGGAAGAAGTCATAGAGCAAATTTCTACTTAATGCAGCTTGAGTCTGTGTTTTCCCTGTTTCGTCATGGTAGTGGTTGCCCTGCAACAGGCATAATGTGGTTCCTGTACTTACTGACTTGTTTTCATTAGATTATCTGTTTGAAGATGCATGGCTCAGTGCCCTTGTCCTTCATGGTTCCCAGTTGACTATATCTTTTGTTTGGGCATGTAGAAAGATTGCCTGTTTTTTTTTTCTTTTTTGACAAATGATTCAAGGGCAGGTGGGGCTTGTTGTAAACAGAATTTATAATGAGTCTTCTGTTGCATTGTTGGGAAATGACACACTTGGCATTTAGTGGGATTCAAGGTGGGTTTTGTGGAAAAATTACTGGACCATGGACCATGCAAGATTTAGTTAAAGAAACTTATACAAAATCTCTAAGAAAACTGTCATGTCAAAAAAGGTGACAAAGACATTACTTTCATGCCAATGGGATTTCTTCATTAAATTCTTGGCCTTGGAGATCTTTCTGTAATCCCATTTTCCTCTGGATGTTTTTTAACTGCAGGTAGTATGGACGAAATTCAGCTGTTTACATGCTGACCAATGGACTGTGTCAGTTTATCAGCAGTCAAAGTTGACTCAGAAGCATCTATCTGATTCGGAGATAACAGTCAATACTATCACATTACAAAAAAGTTTGATCTGAAGCCAGACTGAATAGGAATCCATATTTTTTATATTGTTTGTCCTGCTAGTCAGAAATGTATGCAATGAAAGTGAACCACTGTATATTTGAAACTCAGAGAAAACAAAGTGATTACTGTTGCTGCTCTTTAGTACTTTTGTGTACAGAACATTGGAGGAGTTATTTTGACAGTGATGGCCAATATATATCGTTTCCTGTTCAAGTTTTCATTGCTTCAACATCTGGGTTGCGCTTATCTCTGTAGGAGAACAATCCCTACAACAGCCAACTGTATACAGCATGAATCAAGATTTTTATAATCAGACCAGGAGCTTGTGATTACCCTCTCCTAAAAACAGGCTTTCAACAGACACAGTCTGTGGACTTTTTAACCAAACAATCAGAAGTTTTGTCTCAGTTTGAGGATGCAAAAACTACAGGCCTGTTGCTTTCCACGAATGCAGCTCCTAAGCCCTAAACAGAGGTTGTGACTAGCAAAGTTATGGTTGGCAACTACTGGTAGCTGCTCATAATTATCCTTGTGAGTGGTTTTCCTCAACTGTCAAAAAAATCTAGCAAGGTTTGAACATCTCTGGACATCTCTACTGCCACTACTAAGTGAACAACAGTGGCAGTATTTGTCAATAGTCTTTAAAACTATATGAAAAGGATCACAAGGCATGAAAAGGTTTCAAGATGACCATCCATCCATCCATAAAAAAAGTAAACTCCTTCCCTTCCTTTGAGAATAAGGTGGTAAGAAACAGCAGGGTGACTCGAGTTTCTTCACTGTACTGCTCATCAACAAGTGTAACCTTAAAAAACAGAATCTACAGTGTTAAATGAATTTGTAAAGCATGATAGCTAAATCTGACATTTTTCTAAACTGTCTATAGATTGGAGCATCCCTCTTTGCCAGCAACATTGGTAGTGTCCACTTTGTAGGGCTTGCCGGAACTGCCGCAGCTTCTGGGATAGCTATTGCTGGATTTGAATGGAATGTGAGTAATTGTCTTAATATGTCAGTATGAAAACCTTAAGTTATCTCTGTGAGGTAAGCTCATAGCCTGCGAGTTAACATTAGATGTGGTTTTGCAGAATCTATAATTAAATGTTAGAAACTTGTTTTGTGTGTTTCAGGCACTTGTTCTTGTCGTCATCCTGGGATGGGTCTTTGTGCCAATATACATTAAGGCAGGGGTAAAGAAGAAGACAGAGACTACATCTCACTAATGGTTACAATTATTGACCCTTGAAAAGCCAAAGTATAATTTTCAAATTTGTCTAGGTGATTACAATGCCTGAGTACCTGAAGAAGAGGTTTGGAGGAAAGCGTATTCGCATCTATCACTCGGTGCTGTCCCTCCTCCTGTATGCCTTCACTCAGATCTCTGTAAGTTCACGTGACTGCTTCAAAAAACCTTTCAGTTTGAAGAAAAGATGGAATTGCTTCACCTACACCATTGTTTCTGTCTGATTTTAGGCCGATATTTTCTCTGGTGCCATTTTCATCCAACAGGCTCTTGGGCTGAATATCTATGTTGCTGTTATTGCACTACTGGCAGTTACTGCATTGTACACTGTCACAGGTCTGTCCTAACAAGGAAACCCACTTCAATTCAAGATATAACCGTTTCACTCATAAACTAAGAACCAAAGAGTTTTTATCTATGTAAATGACACCATAACAGAGGGTGTATTCCTCTCAAGGTCATACATAGGGCAGTACATGTTCAGCAATCATGAATTAACAAGTGAAAATAAGTTTTGCTAGGTTGGTGATAGAAGAAAAGTTACATAAGCACATCATAACTTGTTATCTTTATTGGGGGATATTTCTCCCCTTCAAATTTGAATAATATCTCTTTTCCATTTTTTTATCTCAGGTGGACTGGCTGCAGTGATATACACGGACACCTTACAGACCGTCATAATGCTTACTGGATCCTTTATTCTCATGGGTTTTGGTAATATAACGTTTTCCCTGTTCATTATTTTACTTGCTACTCATGACTGGTTATGATGCTACAATACAGAAAAGTAAAAGTATAAACTAGTTAAATTTCAACCCATCCTCAGCTTTTGCTGAAGTCGGGGGTTATGAAAGGTTCCAGGACCTCTATTGGACTGCAATCCCCTCAGTCACTGGCAACATCAGTGCAGAGTGCTACCAGCCTCGGCCAGACTCCTTCCATCTTTTCAGAGATCCAATAACAGGAGATTTGCCATGGCCTGGTATGGTGTTTGGACTCACTATCCAGGCCACCTGGTTCTGGTGCACTGATCAGGTTAGTATGATCATCTGCTCTGAGTGTGGCAACTTTATTTCATCTTACTCAGTAACAGGTTTTACAACATAACAGAAACAATCAAAGGTCATAAATTCATCTAGTTGGCTTTTACGTAACTGTGCTTTACTCTTGCCAGTTTTGGAAATAATCATTTTATAAAAACCCTTTAGAGGATTAGGATCCTTGATCTGAATTGCAATTCCTTTAGAAATAATCTGCAATTTCATAATTGTAAAGTTGCCTCCACGCAAATTCTTCACTTCAAAAAATATTGGGGTTTTTTCACTGATCATGTGGTCACTGTGAAAATGGGAAACTGCAGTTCGAGCTCACTGTATATTTGGTCTATTAATGCAAAATACAACCTGATACAAAAGTTATAAGAAACGTACAAAATTACATAAAAACATGCTTTTCTTGGTTAGGTTTAAGCCAAAAGTACAATAACCTCAGTGATAGGTGACACACTGAGGTTAGGTTAGTTATTACTTATAGTTATTTAATACACAATATGAGCTAAGATAAGTGTTTAGCATGCTATGAAGTGTACATGTTGTGTAATACTAAAAACTGGAGATGGTCACATTGACTGTGTTTTAACAGAGTACTTAACTAATGTAGTGTTCCAGCAAGTTTTTTTTTTTCCATTTAGAGTCCTATTTACCCAAAGCCATAACAATGTGATCCAGGACCATTGAAGAAACAATAAATAAAAGACTGATTCCACTTTCAGGTCATACTTTTCAATCCATCATCCACACATGTTATGTAAACCTTGCAGTCAGCTAAAAGTTGTTAATTTGGGATGGGGTATTGAAGCTGACCCACTGCTAATGTATCTCTGATCCATCCTATTAAGCTGTTAGAGCCATAATGGCCACAAGATAAAAGTGCAAGGAAGCATTGCTGGATAAGTGTGATGTAGTGATATACAAGGACAGCATGAGAACAGGGCATAAGCGTAAAAAGACTGGAGCCAATGGATGATCGTAATATGAGAAATAAGTTATTCAGAACAATCTGATGCAGATGCTGCTTAGCAATATTGCATGTGTTTGAAGCACTGAATGCCTCTGAACAACCAGCACTACGATTACCACAAAGCATTTAGTCAGATCCATATATAGATGAATACTGATTCATGCTCACAATGATGTCTGCACTGCAGATTTTTACAGCACACACACCTCCTGTGATTTTGCTGGGTTGGTTTCTGTGTTTATCGTGGAACTGTGATCTGGAAGGGGCATTAAAGGGTTAAAGTACTGATAAGTTATTTTATTAACTTAATGTGTAAATATATTTAGCACCAGCCAATTGTTGTAATTAATACTCCTACTCCATCTCATTTTTATTTTAGGTGATTGTCCAGCGCTGCCTCTCAGCCAAGAATCTCTCTCATGTTAAAGGAGGTTGCATCTTATGTGGATACCTGAAGCTATTTCCCATGTTTCTCATGGTTATTCCTGGGATGATAAGCAGGATCCTCTATCCAGGTGCCTGAATTGCTTTATACTCCTATCTGATTATTGTGTATTTGTGTTCTTCTTCAATGACATAGAAAGACATGATAGTGTAGGAAAATGATGCTGCCACATCACCTAACTAAACAATTGACACTGTAGCATTTACAGTTACTTCAACTTACAGTTACACAGCAGGCTAGCACGGGTTTTTTAAGTTTTTTTTAAAATTATGTCATATTAGCTACACATATGCGCCACTGTTGCAAACAAAAAGCTACACATACGTGTCACTGTTGCAGCAGCAACATAACTTCTATTACTTGATTTCCTCCTGTGCTAAAGGCAAACCCTTTATCCACCTCAGCATCCTGGATGCTTCGAAATGAAAGTAAACTTTCATCATAACTTACTTTGTGATTAATTTGCTTAATAATGATCTGACCTTTTTGTGACACTAATAGAGCATTTAAATTTCATTTCTAGATGGTCAATTGATCTTTTAATATAAACAAATTAAAATGATAACATCACAGCAGAAGTAACATACCTGGTCAGCTGAATACTTTAAATGCTTTTGTCTTGATACTAATGCACATGCACTATTTAGAATGACAGCACACATTTTGTGATTCATAAAGTTTTTGTGATATGTAATCCAGATGTAGTAGCATGTGTGGATCCGGATGAATGTAAAAAATACTGTGGTACTAGTGTTGGATGCACCAACATTGCCTATCCCAAAATGGTGGTGGATCTCATGCCCAATGGTGAGTGGATTAACAATTTTGTCAATTTGAATCCAAATTTTAGCTTCTTCATTTTTTCTTTCACTTTTAACTGTGTCATTTTAGGTCTGAGGGGTTTGATGCTGTCAGTGATGTTGGCCTCTTTAATGAGCTCCCTTACCTCAATATTTAACAGTGCTAGTACTCTCTTCACCATGGACATCTATACTAAGATCCGTTCTAATGCCAAAGAGAGGGAACTGATGATTGCTGGCAGGTAGCACTATTTTAGTTTGTTTTAAGTATGATTATTGTTTATATCCCTGACTTATATTGTAATTTCATGGTTGTTTGAACTGCACAGAGTGTTTATCATCTTCCTGATTGGTGTGAGCATTGCCTGGATTCCTATGGTGCAGTCAGCCCAGAGTGGTCAGCTCTTTGGCTACATCCAGTCAATCATCAGCTATTTCGCTCCACCTATTGCAGCTGTCTTCTTTCTTGCCATCTTGTGCAAACGTGTCAATGAGCCTGTGAGTTTTCTATTAGCTTAATTACAATTTGTGATTTTCAACAACTTAGCCATTTGAGACAGAGGATAGGATGGGATATTATATCTTCACAGAACAGTAGCAGTTCTAGACCAAGTTTACCAGGGGGGTCAGTGTGGGGCAAGTCTTTTTTCATGAGGGGCACAGAACAAATAAGTTAAACAAAAAAGGGCAATATTTCATTGTTGAAGCAAAAAATGTATAAGACCATCATTTTAAATTCATTGTTGAAGTAAAATCATAGTGAAAAGGTAAAAGATGAAACTGGTCCAAGGGACCAAGAAGTTAGGGTTTCTGTGCCAGTGCATATCATTATACGACACTCATTTGGTATTATCTCTTTAGTGCTGTGTAGAACAGCCCATGTCACAGAAAGATATTTTATGGTTTAAGGACTTCAAATCATTCATATATATTCTATGTATCATGTACTGTACTGAATCTCTGGAAGGAGTTTTATTTAATAGCACATTAAATTACTTCTCTCTTTTCAGGGTGCCTTTTATGGAATGACCGTTGGCCTGGTAATAGGACTGTCCAGGATGATTACGGAGTTTATCTATGGCACAGGAAACTGTGTTAACCCAAGTGACTGTCCCACAATTATATGTGGCGTACACTACCTGTACTTTGGGATTATTTTGTTTACTATCTCCTGTACAGTTATAGTTGGAGTCTCTCTAATGACCAAACCCATTGAGGACAAACATGTAAGTGACAGCTATGAAATTATAAGTTCATTCTTAACTACCCAGTTATTTTTCATCAGCAAGGTTGTTGTTGATGCAACATTGCAATTTCCAGATACCAGGTGAAGAATCATGAAAAATCCCAAACTGATGAACAACTCCTCTTAACACTGTGTAATTTCTAACTCTGATGCCTAAATGACAGAATGAATAAGTTTTAAATCGTAATATTTGATTAAAATAAAAGTGAACATCCCCAACCCCAACATGGCTGCTTCCCAAATTGCCAATAGTGCTGCACCAATACCCAAATTTTCTCTTCACTTAGTTATTTTCTCTATTAAATCAGTCACATCCACAGTGCTGTCCAACTTCAATAGTTGCATACACAAAATGCAATGTATTCATTGATATCAGGCTGTATTGCTAATGAGATTTGAGTTAGCCTTTCTTTTTTATATTTTTATCTTGTATCATGTGTTGTTTATGTTTTGTCCCATGCTATGTGTTAATGTCTACTTGGTTGTTATTGTCTACTTGGTGATAAGAGTACAGGGGCTGGTTTGTGGAAAATAATTAAAGTCTGAGTCTTAGGCTACTTCTGTTTACACAGGAGTTTTGGGTGAAATGGCATCATGGAACTGCAGAGAGTTTTAGTGGGTTTGAGCAATAATATATTGTCAGATCACTGAACATAATGGCCATAATAATAAACAAAACCTACAGTTTTTTTTATTCTTACAAACTGTAACACAGCTTAACCTCAGTTTGAATGATATTATCCACACTTGAGTCAAAATATGACTCAGACCCTAAGGTATGTGGAAAAAGGGCTGAAGAGATCATATTTCTGTTTTATTTCTCCTCCAAAAAGTTAATTTGGGCTGTGTGCTATGATCGGCATGCATTAATTTTTAAATTGTCAAATTTTTTTACTATGTGTTTTGTTTCTTTACCAGCTGCATCGATTGTGTTGGAGCCTGAGAAACAGTACAGAGGAAAGAGTGGAAATTGAAACAGATGACTGGATTAATTATGAGGAGGATGAAATAGAAGCAGAAGGTAATAAGCGCGTTTATAGATTTTATATTTCAGTAATGACAGCTTTAAAGTAACATACAATTATTTGCAGGTCTTCCTGATTTTTGAAATAGCTATTTGAGGTATTTAAATTAGGTGTGCTTTGTTTGCTTTTTAATACTTTTTAAAAAATATTCTAATTTTGAAATAAAAACCTTCCGTTTCTTCCAGAACCTGAGGAGGAACCAGGATTCTGCAAGAAAGCAATCATGTGCTTCTGTGGACTGGAGCAGAAGAAAGCCATGAAACTAACTCCGGAGGAGGAAGCAGAGCTGAAGAAGCAGCTCACTGATACAACAGAGGAACCTTTTTGGAGAAACGTTGTTAATGCAAATGCTATCATTCTGCTGTGTGTCGCGATGTTCTTTCATGGATACTTCGGTTAGTCAAACCCCATCAACATTAAGCAAACCTGGATACTGTCATTTATTTTTAAGTCACAGGGTTTTACATGGATTTAAATTATAGGCAAACCATTTGCACTTGTCCTGTGTGCTATCATTCCTCCTTTATATGCCAACTGATCTCACACAGGACACAAAGTGTATTTTTCTTGAAACATTTTCTTTTGGATACTTTGGTTAGAAGAATGCTGCATCAATTATTCCTGGATAATGTAATTTATAAATAAGTCACAAGACTGAACATGCACATGAATTAAGAACAAAAAAGCTGGTAGCCATCTTTCTTTAAATATACAACATGAGGCATCTTTATAACTGGGTGCTAAGAATTTCCTCCTCTTTTATGCAATATGATTGTCCAATACACAAAATGCTCTGTTTTAATCTATTTAGATAGAATAGAATAGATTAGAATTCATCTTGACTTTGGCTCTCTGACATATAAGACAAGTTGACAAAAATATCAAAAAGGACCAAGCACACACAAATAAAAAAAAAAATAAAATTAAGTTTAAAAAAAGCTATAATGTAAAACCCATTTAGACGATATATGAATTTTCTCTCATCTCTTCTGACATCTTCACATTATACTATGTAGAGGGTTCTAAATGAAATGGGAAATTTAATATTTTCTCTGTGTGGTTTTGTTGATGTCTTTGTAAAAGGAAAGTTGCACTGTACAGCAACACAGCTCCCAAATGTAGTGCTACTCTTTATTATGACACAAAGAAACAGAATGACTTTGCTTTTTCAACTGAAAACTTAATGTAACTTTGTTTAAAATAAAGATACATGTTCATTTTGATAATGTACACATATGTTAAGATAATTAGATTGAACTGCACTGATTAACTTGGCTTATCAACAACTAAAATGGTGATAACTTTATTGGGACTGTATTGACTGTGCCTCTTTCTTCTTTATCAGGGTTTACTCAGTCATGTCTTCAGAGTCCATAAATGCTGGTTATTCTTACATTTGCATTTTAATACACATGTTTTTGTTTTAGCCGTTGACCTTTTTTGACCTTTTCCATGTTGGGGTTTATAACAATTTTTGATGTTTTTCTTCTGCAGTGCACTTGAAATTTCTGTTTCAAAATGATCACATTAAAACTAGACAATGCATTAATTTCCAAATTTGATAAAAGCTAATACCTAAATGTGCTTCTTTCATTTCTAATTTTTCAAAAGAATTTTCAGTTTCAGACATTCGGATATATTGGTATTATTTAGTTAATCAGTAATCAACTCCAGTTAATGTTTCCTCAATGAACGACACCAGCACGCATCCTGTTATTAAATGTTTTACTATTACTGCATTTCCTTTCCTCCAGGAAGTTATATTTTATACCACATATTCAGTCTCTGGCAGCAGCAAATCCCTTTATATGTGATAAGGTCATAAATTATGTACAACATTATCTGTTGTGCTGATCAGTGTTACGACTTATCATCTAGGTTTACGAAAAGTCTCTCATCCAATGAACATGAAAGAGTCCAGGAAATTTTTGAAAAAAAAAAAACAAAAAAAAAAAAACAGGGCAAACTGAAATATTATTTGATTCAATTACATAGCTGGACAAGACAGCATGTCACTGTTTGAAGATGAACTAAAATTAGTAGTTTCTACTGCTCCTCAAAATAATGAAACATTATTATTACAATGAAGTATCATATTTACCTACAGTCAAACATGGTGAAGGTAGAGTGATGGTCTGGGGCTGCATTGCTGTTTCAAGAATTTGAAAACTTACCAGAATGGACAGAACCATGAACTCTGCTCTTCGCAGAACATCCTGGAAAAAGAAAGAAAGAATAGCTGACGTATATAATAATTTTATAGTCTCGTTCATTTTTAACTTCAATATCTTTTTTTGTGTTTGAGACCAAAGAATTGACTCAAGAATTTGGTAGAAAAATAAGTAAAGATTACTCCCATTTGTTGGACATGATGACTGTGTTTGCTCCAGGACTCATTTAGTGCAGGCCGATTTCTAAATTTGTAAAACAGTAGCAAAAATGGAGGGGATTGTATCCTTAGTATTTGAATTTCTTCTTCAAAGATATTGCCAGATCTATAATCTATATATACTATGATCTATGATCTACTACAAGATAACGTTAACCAAGATATCCATACTTTGTGAACCAGTGGATTTTTTTTTTATCTTGAATTTGACCACCAGATGTCACTAGTTGATACTTTATTGCAAGCCTACATCATTTCAAAAATGCTGTTTTATTATTTAAAGTCTCAATCTAACAACCAGAAAAACAATGTGTAAAATCAAGCAAAGTTAATTTTGAGTGGCAAAAACATAAAAAGTGTGAATGTTTTAAAGAGACATTTTTTGCTATCTAAATATCCACTTTTTTGTCTAGTATAACTCGTTGATAGTACTTTGAAAAAGGAATTTACCTTTTCCATATACTTAAGTTCATTTCATGACGAGTTTCTATAAATTTTTTTAGCGATTTTATTTTTCACTTTCATGGTAAACAGCTGTCCTTTACAGATGTTTTTTGCTCATACATTGCTATACCTTAATCTAAAAGTTCTGTATGCTAGATAATGAGGGACAAGAAGGAGAGACTTGGGGTCAAAGGAAGCCCTAGTTTCCAGATATCATCTGCAGAACAACAGCTTCTGCAGTTACTCACATGAAGACCTGGAAGACATTATAGATTTAATATACAAGTGAATCCTTTTCCCCAAAGGTTGTTGCAAGCTGAGTTACAAGTTGCAGATAATGACCCTGAAGCACCTTCCTCACCCATATCTGCTATAGGACATCAATGGCTTCAACAATAAAAACCATTTTAGTTTCTAAAAGAAAGTCTGCCCAATTTATGTTATGATTTCAATCACTACAGATAATTTACACTGGTTAATTTAGATAAATCAGTAAAAATTATACTTCACTAGTCATATTAGCTTCAATCTTTCAGTATATTTAGTCAATTTTAAAATTATTTTCAACAAATATTAATCTTAAGCTTTAGCTCATTGCATTATGAAAACACCAAATGATTCATGCCAACCTCTGCCAAACTTTCCATCTATCTATTGTCTATACCTGCTTATCCTTGCAGGGTCTCAGGGGGTGCTGGTGCCTATCTCCAATGATCATTGGGCAAGTGATGGGCTGAACCCAGGACAGGTCGCCAGTCCATCAAAGGGCAACACAGAGAGACACAGGACAAATAGCCACATACTCACACATTTATAAGGGCAATAAGACTAACATGCATATTTTTGGACAGTGGGAGGAAGCCAGAGTACCCAGAGTGTACTCTTTACCTGTTCATGCTTTACCAGGCATGCACAGGTAAAGCATGGAAACTCCATTTAAAAACACCCTGGCCAGGACTCAAACTCAGGACACTTCTTGCTTCAAGCCACAGCACAAACAGCTATACCACTGTGTAACCCTTTGGCCTGATCTTAGACTCAATAACGAATTATGTTTCATACTTTTCTAGATGAGACAGCCTATAGCTTGGGTTGATGGTTCCACATGCCTGAGATTGCATGCATAAGTAACAACCACAATGACAAGTTGAGCTATGCCTTCAGGGAAATACTACAGGACAAACAGAAAAATACACTCAAGTTCTTCATTAGTTTAAAAGCAAACTTATGTCTCTGGCTGAAAAACAGATGAGAAACAGAAAAACTGTTGCTCATCTCTTTATTTTTGGGTTCTTCAGAGAACACTCAGTTCTATGACCAGCCCTACACCCAAAGCATAATGCACTAAATTATTTATTGCAGGCAGTCCCTCCACATCTGAGGCCATAGTCACTAAAAACCTGTCAGCTGTTGTTGAAAACATCTCATAGCATTCTACCTGAGCAAATAACTCATGCACCAAAAATGAAAGTGTGACTTGGACCAATTTGTAATTTCAAAACCAAAAGATCTAAATCATTCTGATGGGATCTCTGAGATGGTCTCAGAACTTCAATACAGTACTTTGCTGGTAAAAGTAGGGACTGAGGTTTTCCACAATTTGTCATATTACAACAACAAACATCAGGGTATTTAATTGAGATTTTATGTGATGGACCAACACAAACTTGTGTATGACATGTTTGAATTTTAAAATACTTTTAGTAAAAATCTGATAAGTGTGGCATGCAAATTTATTTAGCTACATCAAATTTGGTACCGCAAAATTACCATGCAGTGCAACAAATTGCCTTTAGGAGTCACCTAACTAGAAGATGCAGTCAAGTGTTTGACAAATCTGGACTTTATGGAATAGTGACAAAAGAAAGCCATTTGCAGTTTGCCACAAGCCATATAGGGGACACAGCAAACATGTGGAAGATGTGTTTTAGTCAGATGAGACCAAAATAATATAGGGTAACCCTAACCCTATAGCAGAGCAGAGATAAACAAAACAAAAACTAACCTTGAAGCTAATAGTGCGTTTCTCTTACTTTCTAAAATTGGAATGGAAATCTATGATTTTTTTCAACATGGACCTAGTATAGAGTAACTAGTTACTGTTATGAGAAAATACAGCTAAAAAGCTGGACAAGAACTTAAAAAGCAGCTCAAAATGTATTTTAACCACCTCAAGAATAACAGATGAAAGAAGTTGATAAGATTACTCTGATATGATCTATGATTTTTTTATAGTTCAGACAATAAAATTCATATCCATGTAATAATAAAAGCAGCAATGGAGAAAGGGAGGCCAAAACAAGTCTCATAAGAAAGGATGCCTACAGGAAGGATGGCATTTAACAACATTTACCATGAGTTGCATTAATACTCTATATGTAAAGGCTTTGAGACAGTCCCATAGGGTGGGTTTAGAGACATAACTTGTCTTTAGCATTGTCTATAAAAATATATGGATGATAATGGGGATTTATCCATCATGTCTGTTCTCATAAGCAGACATGATGGTCATTTATCCAAATGATCATCATGTCAGTTTATGGGAACCCACTTTCTTAAACTGAAAAGGAAATCATGTATTTTCTTTCAAATTGTAATATTTTAGAAACTGGACAAACTAAAGAGTAATATTCTTTTATTTTTTTGCTTGGTAATGTCATTATACAAAAAACAGACATGTATTTAAATTGTTGTTTTAGTTTAATTAAAGGTATTACAATATTCAGCATCTAATGACATATTGCTTACAAGCTGGAAGGGTTTTTGTTTTTCTTTTTAGACCTTGGCTACGTCTTCTCATGCCACAGGCTAATTATTAACACACAGATAAAAATAAATGATTGTCAAGAACATTTAACGTTCATATAATGGGTTGAAGGTGAGGTTGGTTGCTATGTGTTTGTGATATACTTCCATGGTAAAAACCACAATCTTTTTTGGCACAGCTCGTTTAGATTAAAAATAAATGTGTCAGGGAGGAATAAATATTTTATATAACCCAGATTTGAACTCTAAATATCAGTTACTTAATATTTTTATTTCAACTTATGAATTAGTCTTTGACACATTTATTTATTTATTGAATTGGTTAATTGATTCATTAACTTATGTTTGTATACGGATGCAAAATTGTAACAGTGGGTCAGTGAATTATGTCAATAGAGCAATAGAATTAATACACAACTTTTTGAATTAGATTAACAGTAGAGTCCTTTCATACATTTTCTATTGAATGATGCTTATAAAAGAATTTACACAATCAACTGAAAATGACAAAAAGACAATTGCTGAATGGGCACAAGTATACCAGCAGATAACTAGCAATCTTCACACTCAACACTGTAAGAAATCATATATAAAAAATTATATATTTTCATTTATCTGAGTAGAAAGTTCAAAATAAGTATTCAGTTTTGTGGCATAAACAGCCATAATTCACCACTTCCTGCTCCTTTTTGTTTGTTTTATTTAGAAAAGTTAATATAAAGTTAATATCTGCAGCACATTTTTATACTATGTATGATGTTTTATGTTAAAGAAATACAACAGTGATTTAATAACTAAATCTTTGCAGGAAAGAGCAACAAAATTACGAAAAAATAAACACAAAATGGTTACAGGAACAACACTGGCTTTACTTTCCTTGAAGATTGATGGTTAACATTATTATTTCCAGAAGGTTTGCACATTTTGTTGCATTGATATTTATAACAAGAAAGTAAAACTGTTCTTGCATTCATTTATCTTCACTCATCCCTCTCCCTCTTTCCACCTACACTATTAACCAGCCCTCTCCCCTCCCTCTTTCTGTCCCACACACAAACACAGAGGATATAAAAGTAAGTGTTATGAGTGTGTTTCCGTCACAAAGGACCAATATCTACAGCCTTCCCATCCAACACTTCCACTCTGAACAAAATGGCCTGGGATTATTTTGGATTCTCACGCGCCTTAAGAAACATAACGAATGAATCTAACACAGTGGTTCTCAACAATGCAGCCGACATCTCTGTTATTGTCATTTACTTTGTGGTTGTCTTGGCTGTGGGAGTATGGGTGAGTGTTGCAAACTCTCAACTTCTTTAAAGCCTTTTTGCATAATTTATCTACAGTTGTATAGCTATGAGTTGTTGTAAATTGTTTAAGCCAATTGCTGCAAAAAAATCTAATGCTTTTTTATCATTTTGGCCTGCTTTAGCTGAAACAGACAAATTTAGCAACTTTTTTCACAGTACTGAATCATAAAGGTGTATCCTGATTTTCTGCACTCTTTGTATCATTATGTCTAAATTAGCAACCTGGTGCACAAATATTAATCTCAAACAACTTTTGCACAAAACAATCTGTATTATTCCTGGTGGTCTGTGCAGTTCAGTGTATAGAAGCACAAGCACAGTCACTAACATAAAGCTGAAATAGATAATGAGTATGTTTTGCAAAGGCTTATGTATTTGCTAAGATATTTCTTTGTCCTGTTGCAGGCTATGGTCCGCACCAATCGATCCACCGTGGGTGGCTTTTTCCTTGCAGGGAGGAGTATGGTGTGGTGGCCGGTGGGTATCTTTCCTTAAAATGAAAAACATTTTAAAACTGCTACTTTTTTGTAATAGGCTTGCAAATATATAGTTGATACGAGTACTACTATAGTTGTGATGGAAAATAAGTACCGTAAAAAAAAGTTTTGCATCCTTACCACAGATGACATTTATGTCATATACAAGTTAGATAAAAATTTATGGTTTACTAGACATTTAAATTCGTTAAAATCATTGTCAAATTGCTGTGTAAAAATTAAGTCGTTCCTTTAGCTTCCATTTATATAGAAGGGGTAGAAGGCAGCAAAAATCCAATTCAGTTAATTAGATTCACTGGATGTTTAGGTGTGTTATAGCAAATTTGATGAAGGAAAAAAAAAAAAAAAACATCCATAGAATCTTAAGGGGGCAGTTTTTGCATTTGCAATTCCGATCTTGGACTGGTTGTAAACAAATTTCTAAACAATTTGTGGCTCATTGTCATAGCAGATGGACAAAAATATTTTTTAGGTCAAAATGTGCTAATAGAAACTGTCAAAATGCAAGAGCTGAATCTGTGACTGCACAGGCCTCAGTATGATAAATACTAATTGAGGCCTATGATGGAACAATTAGACAGAAGAAATGAAAAACAAACAACTACAGAAGCTTGGCTTGTTAGGCAGGAGCAGGAGAATGCTGAACACTGAAAACATGGGTTCGCAAAGTGGTAGCATGAGTGGAACCATGGGACTTTCACAAAAATGGACAGATGAGACCAAATCTTTCCTCACTGCAACATTTAGCAAAGACAGCACACCAAAAACAAGAATGCATTCCTACAAACGTGACCAAATTAAACGCTGCTGTAAATGAGCTGGTCATGTAGATCTTATCTAATCCTCAGTTAGCTATTAACATTATTGGAAAAAAAATAATCTCCCATCTATAAATATAATGAGGTGTAGTTTTTTTATTATTGCAATAATTTAGAACAGGTGAATGTCTGACAATGCAACCAAAAAGTTGATTGTTTTCAGTAATCCGTTTAAAAAATTTGAAGCCTTACTGTATCATATAGATTTGTTAAACGCAGTGTTCATTTTGATGATTTTGGCAAAGAGTTAATGGACCTCCCAACAACACCGCGTAAAGTTTGCTGACTTGACAGTTGTCCGGCACACAATCAGTGGCACCCACCAAAAGGGGAGGAAGTCACAAAAGATTATTGCTAAAGAAGCTGGCTGTTCATAGAACTGTATCCAAACAGATGAATAGAAAATTGACAGGAAGGCAAAGTAAGGTAAAAAAGGTAAAAACCACAACAACAGAACTGACAAGTGGAGCCCTTTCAGTAGTTTTGGGGAGATTCATAAGACATGGACTGTGGTCAGAGTTACTGTTTCAAGAGCCTCCACATGCTGTTTTATCTAGGACATGAGCATTCCTTGTGTAAAGCCTGTCCTGAGCCAGAGATGTCAAAAGCATCTTGCCTGGGCCTAGGAATAAAAAATCTTCCAAATGTGATCATTAGCAGAGCAAACAATCTGGTATTTATAAACTATTGTGGGATCGCATAAATGCAACAAACATTTTTTTTTACAGATCGGAGCGTCGCTCTTTGCCAGCAACATTGGCAGCGGCCACTTTGTAGGGATAGCTGGTACTGCTGCAGCTGCTGGAATAGCCATTGGTGGATTTGAATGGAATGTGAGTATTATTTTTTGACCATTTTCCAAATAGGAAAGATGTCTCGGAATCAAAGAACCAAATTCTACAAAAATTTTGGTTTGAAGGAATTGAAAAGTAAAAAGCTTTTTTTGTATTTAATATTTTCTTGATGGTTTCCACGTTTTGGTATTTTTGTGTGTTCCAGGCTCTTATTGTTGTCATCATTCTAGGATGGCTTTTTGTGCCAATCTACATCAAAGCCGGGGTAAACAGCACTCGTATTTTCTGTTTAAAAGTGCACTTGTTGTAGTCATTGTGCCTTGATAATGCATAGTTTAAATAAATTTGTCTAGGTGGTCACCATGCCTGAGTATCTGAAGAAGAGGTTCGGAGGACAGCGAATTCGAATCTATCTCTCTGTGCTCTCCCTCTTCCTCTATGTATTCACAAAGATTTCCGTAAGTTTGTTCCTTCTAACCTTTGCTTTCAACAACAGATGCAACAAAGTAAAAACAAAGTAAAACATCCTTTCTGTCTCCTCCCAGGCCGACATGTTCTCTGGTGCCATTTTCATCCAGCAGGCTCTTGGGCTGAATATCTACGTTGCTGTTATTGCTCTACTGGCAATTACTGCGCTCTACACTGTCACAGGTCCATCCTCAGGAAGAAATTCACTTACTTTTTAGAGATCAACGAAACATAAACATAGCCTACAAAAAAGTCTTATCTATGTAAATGAAACCCTGAGTGAGGGTAAAGTCTTCTCAAAGCTACATGTACTGCCTAGATAAAAAAACACATGTGAAGAGAAAACTCATTCTTTCCTTACTTGTATATCTGTGGTGTGTTTGTGGTTAATTGTCCATGGACTGTGATAAGCCTCAAATAGCCCCCTAATAGTTGATGCTCAGCAATAATCCACACACACCTTAACATAACTTTTACAAGACAAGCGGTAAAAGAACAGTTACATAAAAAACAAGATAACTTTATTCTCTCTGGTAAATCTATTACTGTGTATAATTTCAAAAATAAAACTTTACAGACTGATAACGTCATGTTTTATCTCAGGTGGGCTGGCTGCAGTGATATACACAGACACCTTACAGACCATCATCATGATTGTTGGATCCTTCATTCTCATGGGTTTTGGTAATAAACAATAATCCTTAATTATCATTTTACCTTCCACTAATGATTGCTTTTAATGGTACATTCTTAACAAATTCAAGAGTAACTCTCAGTCTAACCCTCTCTCCCCCATCCATCCTCAGCTTTCAATGAAGTGGGGGGCTATGAAAATTTCCAGGATCGCTACATGACTGCAATTCCCTCAATCACCGGTAACATCAGTGCAGAGTGCTACCAGCCTCGGCCAGACTCCTTTCACCTTTTCAGGGATCCAATAACTGGAGACCTACCCTGGCCTGGCTTGGTGTTTGGACTCACCATTCAGGCCACCTGGTATTGGTGCACTGATCAGGTCAGTAAAAATTCAATCAGTACATTTAACTTTGTGGATACTTTACTTCCTCTAACTCAGTACCAGGTTTTACTGCATACCAGAAACAATCTAAGGCCATAAACTCATCCAGTTGATTTTTACATAACCGTACGCGCATTCACGCTCTTTTATCTCACCTGTTTTGGACAGAATCACTGAGGCGGTCTAAGGTTGCCAGCTGACAGTGAAGAGCCATGTCATATAACAGCCCTTTGGAGTAAAATCATGATCCATGATCTGAATTGCAATTACTTTACAAATATTTTGCTAACCTCCAGTGATTTCTTGAACCTACAGTTGCCTAGACACAAATTCTTCAGTTCACAAATGCTGGCATCCTGTTTTTACTTTAACCCAACTGTAAATGTAAAACAGACTAAATTTGACCCACTGTCAAAATAGTCAAAGCACTTATGTACCTTTTTGTGAATGATAATAATAATGATAGTCATAGTGGGTGATGATGTTTACATTATGTTGCTAAGTAATGAGCACTGTAAGCTAGGATAAAGGTGTCTAATGTGTAGGTAAGTGGGCATACTGTGTAGTGTATTCTAAAGACTGTCAATAGCCACATCTGCTATGCTATTTTTTAAACATAGGATACGAAATGTCTAATAGACATTACCCTAATATTACTATGAGTCATACTTTTACTTAGCTTTCGTTTTCCAACATTGCCATTTATTAGTTTATAACTCAGCTCAAATGATTCAACTCAAAAGCACCATTTGTCTTAAATTAAAATAATCAATATGAAATTGTCCTTTATCTTCTCACTTAAAATTGCATTCACAAGTAATAGTTATTCATTTACAGGTACATTCACCACAATCAGTTACAATTTCTATAATTTAATTTAGAATTTTTCTGAGCAAGGAACTTTATATGAAGTAAACCAGCAACAGTTCTGCTAAAAAAAAGCTTAACATTTTTCTTGTTACAGTAGAAGTATTAGGTTTTACAGTGGTAATAATATTCTTAGTTTCCTGTTGTAAATGTATTTAATACCTATATTTACCTTTAATGCCCAATCTTATACTGCAGGTGATCGTCCAGCGCTGCCTCTCAGCAAAGAATCTCTCTCATGTTAAAGCAGGCTGTATTTTGTGTGGCTACCTGAAGCTTCTGCCCATGTTTCTCATGGTTTTTCCGGGGATGATAAGCAGGATCTTGTATTCTGGTGTGTTTCATTGTTTTCAAGTCTTTTGTCTTGAGGATTGGAAAAAAACTGGTGTAAAATATCCGTAAAGCTTAAACAATTTCTTGAAACATTTAACTCAGATGTGGTGGCTTGTGTGGACCCGACTGAATGTCAAAAATACTGTGGAGCTAATGTTGGATGCACCAACATTGCCTATCCCAAACTGGTTGTGGATCTTATGCCCAATGGTGAGTGGATAAATGACATTTTCTTAAAGTTTGAATCATTTTTTTCCTTTACGCTTTCCTTCACATCTATCTGTGTTTCTTAAGGTCTGAGGGGTTTGATGCTGTCAGTGATGCTAGCCTCTCTCATGAGCTCCCTTACATCAATTTTTAACAGTGCTAGTACTCTCTTCACCATGGACATCTATACTAAGGTCCGTCCTCGCGCCAAAGAGAGAGAACTCATGATTGCTGGCAGGTAAAACTATTTTAGTTTGTGTTCAGTATGATTACTGTTTGCATTCTTAACTTTTGCCTTGACTCTTTGTTTATTTTACCTTTTCAGGGTGTTTATTGTGATCCTCATTGGCATAAGCATAGCCTGGATCCCTGTTGTGCAGTCAGCTCAGAGTGGTCAGCTCTTTGACTACATCCAGTCAATTACCAGCTATCTCACGCCACCTGTGGCTGCCGTCTTCTTGCTCGGCGTCTTTTGTAAACGAATTAATGAACCTGTGAGTTTCCTTTTAGTTCGGAGTTGCTGTTGTGGTTGTAACAGAAACTTTGTCTTTGGTAACATACATAGCAAAAACAGGTACCATCAGGGGCTATCTGGTTTTGGGGCAGGCAGACCTGAACTGGGGAAACTACCAGGTGGTAGTATCATTAAAAAGCACTTTAATTAATGATCCCTCGAATTTAGTCATCATGTTTTCCTTGGAGAAGGCATCCTCTTAGGACTTGGGCAAGAGGCAGTCCATCACCATGACTGAAGTTGTTAAAAAGATTCCTATTCGGGATTTGTCCCAAGATGCCAAAGGCTCTACACATTGTGGACCTGCCATGGTTGATATGCCTCTTTAATGCTGAATAGATTAGAAGAATTACACCTGTGGTGTAACAGACCTGGGTAGCGGTCCTCAGGATCTCATCTTTGCTGTTTGCAGATTATGTGAGTCTATTGGCCTCTTCATGCAATGCCCTTTATTATGTACTGGTGCAGTTCACAGCTTGATGTGAAGCATTTGGGATAACATCAACTTTTCTTATCCTGGGACTGTAGTTCTAAAACAAAAAAATTGAGTTGCTCCCTCCAGGTAGGGTGTCAATGTCTGGCTTAGGCCCAGGAGTTCAAGTATTGTGGTGTATTGTGGTCTTTTGACGAGGAGTGCTTGTCTGCCTTACTGTAGATGAGCAGCCTTGTCTACAGTAATTCAGGTGCAGCTACAGTCAAGTCAAGTTTATTTGTACAGCACATTTCAGCAGCAAGGCAGTTCAAAGTGCTTTACATCATAAAAATATCAAGCAAGTATACATCAAAATCACCAAGCAAGTATAGATCAAAATAATAAAAATCATTGAGTAAATTTCACTAAAAAATCACTGAGCCAAAAAGCAAAGCTTCTAATTTACTGATCTGTCTACATGATAGTCCCCAGTTCTGCTCATAAAATATGGAGCATGATTATAATTACAAGACCCAGATATCTATACAGAAGATATATTGTCAGGTATATATATGGATATGCCTGGCAATATATCTGCTGGCTGAGAAATACTCTTTGATCTTCTGGAATCAGAGTATTGCTGGTGACAGATGACCAGATTTCTCTCTTGGACCAGGGATGCAGGGACTTCTCACCCGCTGATGACTGAGATAAACACCTTAATAAGTTAATACTCTACCCTGTGATTTGAGAAACATGCTTAACTACTAACTCACAGTGTTATGTTTCCCAGTGCCTGTATTTTTTGTTGACAACAAAAAAGGCCAAAGTAAACAATTAAACTTTTTTTCATGTTTAATGCTAGAGAATAATGAATAAAAATTCATATGGAATTAGTGCAACCACAATTTGTCTGATGACACTCATTATCAGTGGTCTCTATGTATGATGAGGCTCTTCTTCCAATTTGTAAAAAATTCTTACAATGTTTTTTCCAAAGTGGCCATCAGGTAACAAACTATGGATCCCATGGAGTTCATTGTTTTATTCAGTTGCAAGGCTGTGGCTCCACACCAGTCCTCCAATAGTGACTCTATTTTTTGATAAAACACCACCCAAACATACTTTGTGGATACTGATGCTGTTTATAAGAACACAATGGTTTTAGTTTCTGTCAGATTAACCAAAGAAGATGTAACGTCATTTGGGAGAGTTACGTTGCAAGAGGATTTTTGTTATCTTTTGACAGTGAGTTGTTTTACCTGTTTTAATTTCTGTGTCAAGCCAAGTTTGTCACTGCAGCATGTCATTGCCAGATAACAGAGTTGTATTGATTTAAAGCAAAGCTCAGTAAGTTGATTATTGTTTTAATAGTGTTTTAATAGCAAAACTTCTTTCTTTCTTTTTTTTTACAGGGTGCCTTTTACGGACTCACAATTGGCCTTGTAATAGGATTATCTAGGATGATTACAGAGTTTGTCTATGGGACAGGGAGCTGCGTTAACCCGAGTAACTGTCCTGCCATCATCTGTGGAGTGCACTACCTCTACTTTGGGATGATCCTGTTCCTTGTCTCTTGCATTATCATACTTGGAATCTCCCTAATCACCAAGCCCATCGATGACAAGCATGTATGTGACAACTTTGTGATAAGGATAGCTTAATCTTTAACTTCCCAAATCAACAATTGCTCACAGGAAGACTATCCACTGTGAACACCATTCAGTAGAAATGGAACATGAGCTTCCTGCACAAATTTAAAATTATTTTCTGCTTATCAATAGATTATATCCAATTTCTAGTTGAAGTTACTGGAACTCTGAGATGTGCGAAAGACTGGATGACATAAGATCTCATTAGGCAGTTTTTTGAGTGATATTTAAGTTGTTGAAAAAATACCTTTTTCTTGGCAAACCACTCAGGTAATAGCCTTTAGATCTGAATGGCAGTGTAATTAATCCTTTCATTTATCTGGATAAAATTTCTTACCAAAAGATATCCATTGCTTAGAATTACTTTTCCACACTGAGTTTTCTCTTTTACCAGTTACCAAATTCATTATTTTCTCAGTAATACTTCTGAAAAAATATGTTCTAATATATGTTAGAACAGTATATGTTACAAAATATGCTATATGTGAAAACAGTTTTATTTTTTCAAGCATGACTGTCTTGTTTAAGGTCATACAACAGCATCTTCATTGGCTTCAAGCTTGACTTTAACTAGCCAAATCCAATTTCTGAGCAATTTAGAAACGCACTTGCTGCTGTGCTTTGGCTCACTGTCCTGGTGCTTAACCATTCAGCAAGTTCTCCAGGTCTTGAAATCCACTTTACTTACTTTATTGACTCTGTTCACTTAAAGTCATTAAACACGCAAGATTTGTGCTACAATAGTTGAATAGTTTCCTGAGTTATGAACAATTTTTCTCACACAATATGTTGTGTTATTTTCCCAGCTGTACCGATTGTGCTGGACTTTAAGGAACCGTACAGAGGAAAGAGTGGACATTGAACCGGATGATTGGGTTGAGGACGACAATGAAATGGATGTAGAAGGTATTTAGAACACTTAGAGTTTACACTTCATATAGTGATAATTTTCCCATTTTTCATTTTTATTGGCAGAGAAAGTATTTTAAGTCTCAAGTTGTTTTAAATATGTGTTTGAGTTGGCTGTAGTTTTTTTCCTTGCTTTATTTGGAAACAAAATTGTCTTTGACCTTCTTCCAGAACCTGAGGAGGAACCAGGATTCTGCAAGAAAGCAATCATGTGCTTCTGTGGACTGGAACAGAAGAAAGCACCAAAACTGACTCCAGAGGAGGAGGCAGAACTGAAGAAGCAGCTCACAGATACAACAGAGAAGCCTCTCTGGAGGAACGTTGTCAACGCAAACGCCATCATTCTGCTGTGTGTCGCTGTGTTCTTTCATGGATACTTCGGTTAGTCAAACCCCATCAACATTAAGCAAACCTGGATACTGTCATTTATTTTTAAGTCATAGGGTTTTACATGGATTTAAATTATAGGCAAACCATTTGCACTTGTCCTGTGTGCTATCATTCCTCCTTTATTGTGCCAACTGATCTCACACAGGACACAAAGTGTATTTTTCTTGAAACATTTTCTTTTTAAGTTAACTTTTTCCTGGTAATTTGTCACCTGGTGTAAACCAGTAAGCCATGGTGTAACATATTAACACATTAAACCTCTTAGGATGCCTAAATACTCATATTTGTAGATATTCCTGGATGAGCTGGACTGTCTTTTTGTTGTGAAAAGAGAGTAGCGCTGTGATTGAGAACAGCTCAAAAATGTAGCTTCGATTTGGCTTCTTTTTATATTCACATGAAGTTAGAAAATTTATTATTTTTTTTGTTGAGATTTTATTGTGATACCACACACATATATTTGATAATTCGTTTTATCTGAAATTCCTAATCTCTTGTGACGGAGAACATAAACACTTCTTTATTTTGTTAAGTTTACAGACAGTTGCTGTGTTTATTGCCAGATGCTGCACTAAGTCATTATGAAAGAGGGACAACAAGGGAAAAACAATTTATCTGGAAGAAGTTGGTAATATTTAACCAGTGAAGGACAAACAAGATGGTTGTAAATTCCCTCAGAATGTATGTGTGTGCTACCTCACTCACTGACTTCAGTTGGTTTCTCATTATGTGTGCTCAAAGTCCACAAGTGCTGTCACTTCTTACTTCCATACAACTAACTGTGTGTGTTGTTGTAGGTGTTAATGAATAAAACCATCTCAGGGAGAGACAGTTAGGAATTATTAGTGAGCACTCAGACTCTCTTTGCTTCCATCTAGTGGAAATCATTTGTAAGTAAAAATGTAAAATTGATTTTCACTGTTGTCTGTTTTGCACATTAAATTTCTGCCTAAATGTAATACTACAAATACTTTCGTTCTCCAAAGAAAATTAATGCTTACTTGGTTCCTTTTCAGTTGTCTTAATTATATTTTATTTTTCTTAGAATTACTTACACAGCATTTTCTTGGTTTTATAATTAACACTGTACATTCATTGAATGATACCAGCATGGCGTTATTAAAGGTTTTATTATTACTGCCTTGGCATTGCCCACGTTCTTCCATGAAGTTTCCTCAAGTCACACCTCATTCTCCAGCAACGGTAAATGACTGTATATCTGATAAGATTATCAATCTAGTGGTGATTGTGCTGATTGTGTTAAAATTACGAATTAGCAAGTCAAAGGTCAGTAAGGAGAGTTATTTATCAGACAGGACATTTAGTCTTTCTGCCAATAAATCAAATGATAGTTATCAGCTCAACAGTTTTTTTTCCCCAAATGTAACTAATGAGTCATAAAGAAGCCACACATTTTGATTCTGCGTATGCATTCTGGGCACAAGTTGAACCTTCCCCGAGTGCTCGTTGGACTCCACCAGGCCTGCCCCTTGTCACCAATCCTGTTTGTAGTGTTCATGGACAGGATTTCATGGCATAGTCGTGGAGATGAGATTGTCTGGTTTAGGAACCTCATTATATTGTCTTTACTTGCAGCAGATGATGTTCTTTTGGGTTTTTCAGGCTATTACCTGTTGCTTGCACTGGAGTGGTTTGTTGCTGAATATGAATCAGCTGGCATGAGAGTCAGCTCCTCTAAGTGTGAGGCCATGGTTCTTGACCGGAAAAAGGAGGACCGCCTCTTCTGGGTTGGGGGTCAGTCTCTGCCTCAAGCGGAGAAATTTCAATTTCTAGGCGTCTTGTTATGAGTAATGGTAGGATAGATTGGGAGATGGACAGATGGATCAGAGCTTTGTCTATAGTAATGTGGTTGCTGCTCAGGTCTGTTGTGATAAAGAAGGAGCTGAGCCAAAAAGCAAAGGTCTTGCTTTACCCGTTTGTCTTCAATACAACTCTCACCTACGATGATGAGATATGGATAATGATAATGACGGAAGGAATGAGGTCCCAAATACAATTGTCCAAATTGAGCTTCCTCCAGCGGCTGGCTGGAGGAGTTCGATTATGTGTTCAGGGAGTTCAAAATCGAGCCTCTGCATCAGAAGAAGTAAATGGACTGAACTTATTCAGCACTTTTCCAGTCACACTGACTACTCAATGTACTTTAAACTAGAGCCACATTTATACACAGCTCAGTAGGCAACTTAGGGTTAAGTGCTTTGGCCAAGAGACCCTTGACATGTCACAGGGGAAAACTGAAATCAAACCTACAACCCTCCAATTGCAAGACAGCTACTCTACCCACTGAGCGACAGGTAGTGCTGGAATCTGATGCCCGCTTTGGAAGTTTTCCAGGCACTGCCTACTGAAAGGAGACCTTGGGAAAGACACAGAACTTGCTGCTTCTGTGTCTGACATATTCCGTCTGGCTTAGGAATGCCTTGTGATCTCCTAGAATAAGCAGGAGGATGTTACAGAAGATAGGGCTGTCTGCGGTTCTCTCCAGAACATGTTGCTCTTGTGAAACGACCTCAGATAAGGGGAGGACATCGGATGGATGGATGTTTTGATTTATTTAAAAATGAAGTGTAAAAGATTTTGTTAATGTTGTTTTGGTAGTTGTATAAGCTACTATGAATAAACCACAAGACACTGTCAATCACACTTATTGAAATTTTTTGTCTATTTGTTTAACTGTATTTATGTTGTAAATTGATAACTTAACTGCTAAGAATGATCATTTCATGCTTGTTGTCAGATTCATATGAGATGTAGGGCTGCTAAATCTGAACTACAGATTGTTTAAAATGAAGGGATGGCGAGTACAACAGACTTTACCAGAATGTAGTTTCCAAAAAAAGTCTGGCATTTTATGTTATAATGGATTGCCACAACATGGTCAAAAAGTTTCTATAATTGGTAACAAAATTCAATTCAGTTCAGTTCATTTTGTTTATTCACAACACGTCATCTCAAGGCACTTTACAAAAAAAGTAATTTCAATTCAATCATATAATGCATTCCAGTTGATTCTATTTATCAAGGGGTGCATTAGGTTTAGTTCGTTATTCAAATTAGTTTTAAACATTTCTAATTTGAATAACGTGTCTAAGGAAACCCAGCAAATTGCATCCAGTCATTGACTTGCAGCATTCATTCCTCCTGGGTGAGCACGCAGCAACAGTAGACAATCATTTGCTTCCCTTCAATAGGAAGAAACCTCAAGCAGAACCTCACTCAGTTTAATCTGTCACAACCGACTGAGAGTTTGAGGAGACGGATAAGATAAATAAAAAGAAACAGAAGAACTGATGTATGAATACTTTCTAAGTTAATGAAAAGTAAAAAGTTAATAGCAAAGGGAAAAAGTTGATCTCAGCCGATTCCCCCCTCCAAGAAGGTACCACAGCCAAACAGAATGCCAGACTAGGTGTAGCTTCTATGGAAAAAGAAAAAAACTGAGAGTTAACATAAAGTTAACAGCTGAAATAACAGCAAATAATTCAAATTTGAGAGTAGTTGAAGAAGAAAGTAGCAGAGTGAGGAAAAGTACTCAGTTTGTCCTCCAGCAGCTGAAGCATAACAGCATAACTACAGCGATAGCTCAAAATAACCTAACCCATTAGAATGAAGCATGAGAGAGGCAAAGCCAGACAAAATAACCTTTATCTACAAGCAGGGAGAAGCAAACCAAGCAAATAAAATAGGTGTTTCCTAAATGTAACAGCACACAGAAAAAACATGGAAATCAAGTGTTGGTACGTTTTCATTGTGTTCCAATAAAGAGATCAAAAACATAACATTTTCTGCTTTAGTCAATAGTAAAATAAGAACTTTGACAATTTCAAAAAATAATTTGTTTTTATCAAGATGCTGTAGCACTTTAAAAATGGCCAGTATAAAACTTACTGGAAATATGGTTTGATTTTGTCAATTGAAAGAAACGATTAAACAACAATAAACTATTTTTTTAAAAAGTCAGCAGTATTGTTTTGTATTTTTGGTGAAACATTTTTAAAATCTGATTATAAACAATATTTTAATCCCTTTGATATCTAGACAGTCCAGCACAAGAGTTCTTTTTACAGCTATCTTATATTTTCTAACTCTTAACATTAAAATACTTCCAAAGAGGCCCATGAGGTGGGGCTGACAGCTCATCTAGTCTAGCACTGTCTGCTAGCAGATATATTGGGCCCTCTCAAGACAGATTACAACAGGAACATGTCCCCCACACTTCCCCTATCTGTGCCTTCTGTCCCTTGCACTTTTTTCAGACGTTACAACTGGTTAATTTGTTGTTAACATGCCGTAAAGTATTTTTCCAAGCTGTCTTTAAACACACCATGAGCGTATACACTCTAACTTGGGTTTTACACCTGTCAATCACCAATGGAAGACATACTTCTGACCAGTGCTGCATGCTGGTGTGTGTTAGAATCATGGCAGCAAACCAGCCAGAGCCAGCAAAACGTTGTACAGTTTTTCAAAACAAACTAAGTAAGTTGAGTTATGCTGTTGGATGCAAATAATGTTAGCTAAATAATGACTAGTTAATCCAGTCTAATATTTCATGTTAACAAGAATACTATTGTTGCTGTTACCTGTTCAGAGGTGTGTAGTAACAAGTCACATTTACTAAGTTACATTTGCTTGTATAACTTTTTGGAATACATGTCGGCTACTTTCAGGAGTAGTCTTACTGCACTGTACTTTACTTTTACTTGAGCAATATTATTATGAGCCATTGCAACAACTACTTGAGTAAAATTTCTGGATACTATATCCAACATAAGTAACTTCAATGAAGAAAGAACAAACATATTTTAGGCAAAAATGTATGAGACACAAACACATACCTACAATTTATGTTAAAGTGAGACCTCTGGTTTCTTAACCAGCTTTGTTATTCTAATATTATTTTTTATTTGCTGAGCCTGTTGGGCCATTTGGAGATTAATAGGATACAGTAAATACTATATATTGTCACTAAGGGTACATTACCCTGTTCTAATATGTACTCATTACCTACTGTAAGTATTAATTTTATGTAAAGTTTAATGTTTAAAAAAAGATTTAAAAAGTGTTTCTTCTACCTTACTGTGTTATTTTGTATTTATTTGTAGTATTTCTTTATTTTAGTCTTTAAAATGCCAAAATTTGCACATAACTTTATATTTTGTCTGTTTGATGACATTTTAAAATATTAAATTTTATGATCAGTTACTCAGTAATTGAGTAGTCTTTGTACCAAATACTTTTTTACTCCTACTTGAGCAATTTCTTGAAAAACTCCTTTTTACTTCTATAGTAAAAATGTGTTGAAGTAGTGCTATTCTTACTTGAGTACAATTTTTGACCACCCTACACACCTCTGCCTATGTTACATTCCTTGCTGGCTATTTAATTCCAGGAATAAATCCAATCCTCTTTCATTTTGGTGTAAAAGGTTCACTCAGTATTGATTTTCACATATTTAAAAAAAAAAAAAAAATCTTTACTGTCACAATAGAAAGAGCAAAGTAAGGAAGGAGACATTAGCTCATAGGCCAGCAACAGGACAATGATTCAGGGTCTTCTCAGGTAAGGAGAGACTATAATTTGCTGAGAAGAAGATATCTGTTGCAGGGAAAAACTAGGCCGGTATCAGGACAGGGTTTTTATAGATATTTCAGAATCACTCTCATTTACACTCCAAAATAATTTTTGTATGTATAGCTAGCATAGACAGCATACTGTTTGCCATGCAGACAGTATTTCTCACAAATCATTATCTGGTTTTGCATTTAAAGAAATAGACTTCAGAGATTGGAATTGGTATAGATTTCTGCAATTCATGAGCTAGAGTTTATGCTAATCTGAGCGTAATTATTCAGGATTTTCGGGTGACTCATGCAAACTTACATGTCACTGTTTACATCATTATTGCTCATTTTGTATTAATAAACAACATGGTTATTTCATTTAAAAGGTTACATAAAAATTTACTTATATGTTTACATTAAATAAAAAGCCTGTATCAAGTTTATCCCCCCCATACCTAAATTTCTCTGGTGATAGGTTTGTCGATGTCAGACAGGTTCTAAATTAGTAGAGATGATTAGTTTAAACATATCATAAACAATAAAAATAAAATACAATTATTTTGCATGTAGAGGAGCTAAATTAGCTGTAATAGGACATAACTCTGACCACTAGATGGCAACAAGTGCTTTACATATGATCGTTGGTATGTGTTGAAGATGCTTTAACAGGCATTAGAGAAATACAAGAGCAACTTTGGCTGTGTTGTGATTTGGGCTGAATTCAAGACAATAGTTAAATATACAGTTTATGAAATTATTATAGGTCTGTATCTTCCATTCAAGTATTTTTTTAAATTGAGAATCAAAAACTGAAAAATTAAAAAACGGCATGATATTTTAATAATCATCTTCATGTGAGATTCCAAAAAGACTGCATCAATGTTTTTTGTATGTTTGACTTCATCTTCACTTAGGAGATAGGAGAGTTCAAACTCGTTTCTTTTCACCCAAGCAGAGGTTGACTGTAAATCCGTTTTTTATAATTTATTATCTTAGGCTACTATGCTCTTAAAAGGTTATTTGACAAATGAGGGGGGTAAAGCAATCTAGTCATCAAAGAAACAATCACTAAAGTTAAAATATTATCACAATACAATTTTGAATTGAATAGAATCAGCTATAACTCCAGGCTTAATGCTAATTAAATCTACAGAGATAAAACTAAACCTAAAGTCTAAACTAGATCAACTAAAAATCAGTTTCAGGTGAAAGGGAGTCGGGTGAAGTTCTCTGGTACTTTGGTTTTTGACTGGATATAGTTGCCTTACTCATCATTGCGAATTGTATGCCAAATCTGAGTTGCTGCCTCTGTGTATATGAAGACAAACACACTGGATGCCATTGGTCTATAACACACTACCTGGCTTAGCCCACCTTATCTTTGAGTATTTCTCAAAAGAACTGCTAGCCCTGATACTTTACGCTCAAGTGATATTCTTTACCTGCAACTTCCTTATGTTTGGACTGAGTTGGGAAAGCATGCCTTCAGTTACTCTACTCTTTCTGCCTGGAATATTCTCCAGACTGAACTGACAAGGTCTGAACTTGTTTCTTTTAAAACACTTAATCTGTTGTTGTGCAAAAGGTTTCCACAAAACAGTGCCAGTGTGTTAAAGAAGCTGCAGTCTAAAATTGCCCTTTTTAAACAAATTTGAACCATTTTGTTGTGTTTATAGCTATTGTATTTTTTGTTTTAAATGTCCATAATTGTACTATTTTTTTATATTAAAATTTTAAATCAATTGCACTTTATATGTTAAATTACTGTTTTAAACTGATCTGTGTTTCTGAAGTGTGTGCTGTGGTTAATTAAAGGTTAATAAAATAAATCTCGGGTAGTCCACCGGAGCAGGGGCCTTGCTTGGAGGAGAGAACCTCCAGTTACTTACCTTCAAGCTTTTCAAGGAGGGAAATCATTTGTAGGCTCTGGTATTCACTCTGGGGTACCCAGCCCCAAAAGTTTCCTCTTTCCCCCCTAGCACCACTGCTGCTCCTTGGCTCCTTTGGTCATCAGCTGTGCTCTTTCATTAACAAAAAACAAACTTCCTGGTCAAAAAGCTGCTTCTTGTTTCTGTATATCTGTCCATCCACTGTCTATGTCCAATATCCCTTGGAAGGTGCAATATTTTCAGCTGTCATAGGGAGAGAGGTGTCCATCACAGGGAAACACGGAGACCCACAGCACAAATAATCATGCAGACATAGTTCCACTCCTGAGGGTAAATTAGAAACTAATAATCTGACATGTATATTTTTCGGTTGACGCAGGCTGGGATTCAAACCCACAACCTAACTGCCAGGCAATTTTGCTAACAAAACAGCAAACTAAACACAACAGGAATAAACAGATAAAACACTTTCACTTTGACAGAATTCTTCCACAAAAGTTGAGGGTTTATTAGGGAAAGTGAGTGTCTAAATTTTTATGTTATCGGTTGGTGAGAACTTAAATTTACAATACAGAAATATAAGGTTGCTGCAATCAGCTGCTGGTTAGTCCACCACCTGTAATACATTATGTTCAGCAGATTCACTGACCTTATATATTAATTTAGCCAAAAGTTTTGATCTTGACTTAAAAATTAGCCTGTTTGGTCTGTATCAACCTGACATTCAAAGTGGGTATAACTGACTGTATGTCAACAGCTCATACTTGAAATGGTGTGCAAACTCTACCTACTCAACGCACAACATTTCTGGTGTATCCAGTCTAAAATCCTAAGACTTAGCAATCATCAATAGCATTAACATCGTCATCACTGAATTTATTTAGATCTTTAGTAATCAACACTACATGTCCCACAGGGCATTTCATAACCCAGTGTTGAACTGACCCCAACTTTGGCTGAAATTTTGTTTAATGCAACAGGTTTTTTTTCAAACACTTGTCCTTCAACTGTCATGCACTGCAGGGAGTAGTGTTGTGTAAAGGGAGGAAAAAAAAAAAAAATGAAAGACAGACTGGTTTTTCAGGAGCAGGTATGACAAAGTGATGAAGTTGATAAAAACGTCGACTGGACCAAAAATCTGTGTGGCTGAATGAGATCGCTTCAGAGCTCAGGGTAAGTATGAATACAAAAATCTTGTTTCATGTTACTTTTTTAGTATAATTGTGCTGTCAGACTAAAAAAATCAGAAGTTTTATCAAATTGATAATTAGGCATTTGACATAGTCATGTACAGTTTAAGAGAAGGATCTAAAACCTGGTGGAAACTTTTTTGTTTCACAGCGCTTTTGTGAGATGTAAGGAAGTTAAGAACCACTTGTTTAAGTGTGGAATCCAAACTTACTTAGACTCTTTTCTTACTTGATAATCACTGCACAGAGGTAATAGACTGCAGTCTCAAGATGCCAAACAGGAAAGTGGTCTTTCTAAAGCATTTTTGACAGTAGGTAATACTCTGCTGTTGTTATGGTAACTGCATTCCATAATTGGGAACATCTTGCTTTCCGGTGTATGCTGTTTTATTGTCAAAGTTTATTTGAAAGTACCACAAACATTGTGCGGTATTTATTGTGAATTTATAAAAAATCTTTCCTATGTGACACTTAAAGATATTATTTTTTACTTTATACTATTGTTTCCTCCATTGGTAACCACCATATACATCAGACAATTAGAAAAGATGGAAAGATTAACATTTTGAAGCAGGAGTAAATTCTTTTTCAGTACACCAGAGCTAAGATTTTATAATCAATATTTAAAAGTGAGGCTGGTCTCCAATTTTCTATTTTTAAATGATCTTTGTCTGCCTTTGGTAACAGAGTTATTAGACCCTGTTTCATGATTGTAATCATTTCTTGCTTACTTATACAAATTTTGACCATAAGTTAGAGATGATTTAAAAAACTCAGTCTCACATGTGCCTTTAAAGCCCTCTGATATAAGAGGTGTAAACATCTTAATGTCATTTATAAATGTTTCATACCTAGTTTAATTGAAGTTTGAAGAATATAAATCCCTATAAAATGTGGTAGTATAATTGGAGATTGTAATAGGATCTGAGCTTATTATACCATTAATGTTAAGAGTCACAATATTATTTTTTCTGTTTCTTTTTCTAATGCAAAAAGTAACTAGAGTTTTTCTCTCCTTCTTCCAGCCATTTAACTCTAGATCTTATAAATGCTCCGTTAGTTAAATTTACAAACATTTTATCAAGCTCATCCTTAAGGGTGTACAGAATTTTCAGTTTACTCTCAGATAAATCATGTTTAGATATTAGGGGCTTCAATTTAACTGGTAAGCAGTTCATTTTGTTAGTGTTTTTTTTATTTTATTTCTTTACTATGCTTTATTGCTATTTACTGAATCCTAAATTTGAAGAACTCCCACTTTTGCTTTGGATCCATCTCCTTTCCATTAAAAATTCCTCAATCAATAAAGAGACACTATCCTTAAATTCCCTATCATCCGAAAGGATATTGTTAACCTTCCAACAGTCTCTAATACTTGGTTGTTCCTTATCTCCTTATAATCTAAGACTTGTTAATTTATCTGATAATGGAGCATGAGAATGAGGACCATCTGTGACATATTGTAATGCATGTGTTGACATCAACCATAAATCTATTCATGACAGGGAACTTCTGCTAGAATTGGTCCGTGTATATTGTGTGGCATCAGGGTTCAAATACTATCTCCACACAGCTGTAAGACAATAATTTGTACTCAAAAATTCAGTAGATTTTAAACTTAATGTTGATTTAAGCCTTGGAGGGTGTCGGTCCACAATATCGTTTGGAACATTTTTAAAATCTCCACCAATGATAATTACAGAGTCTATATTTTGCTTCAAAAATGTCGAGTTTTGGAGAGAATTTGTGAAAAAACCTTTGCCTGAGCTGAATTATTTGGACCATAAACATTTACAATAATAAATTGTAGGTTATCCAGATTCACCACTAACATAATCCAGCACCCTTCATTTGACACCGCAGACTCCAGAATATCCCCATCAAATCTATTTCGCAACATTGCTATGCCAGCTGAATGATTTGAGCCATGGGAAAAAATAATGGCATCACCCCATGACTTCCTAAACCTTTCATCATTCTTGCATGAATGTCTCTTACAGAAAAACAATGTCTGAATTAGAACTCCTGCAAAATATGAAACCTGCTTTTCTTTTTGTGCTTTCCCATAGATCCCTTACGTTAAGAGAAAAAATTCAGTGCCTTAAAGCAAAAACGTGCCTTATTTAACAGCTTGCTGATGCCTATAACAATTCTTTACAAAAATTAGAGAGAGAGAAAAAAAGTAGTAGAACTTACAAACCTTTATCCTCAACTCGAAGTATCATTTTCCTTAAAGTGCATATTTTTAAACCTTTTTCAAATATTGACTTTAAACACTGCCACTGTCATTCATTATTGCATAGATGTTAAACTGTATTTAATGAGTCACTTTTTTTTCTCTTCTATGTAAGCACGAGGGCCTCTAAAGCCGGCTCGTTTTCCTTGTTTCCTTGCTCCATCCACAAGTGGCCATTTCCGGTCAGTATGTGTCAGATCTTCCTTCAGCAGCAGCTTCTGTTCTTTAAATATTTTGCTGTCTCGAAAGATCTTCCAGATCTTGTTTCTGAAAGATCGTATGGTGAACTGAATGACGACAGGCTGATTGGAATAATCCTGGGTTACACCAACCCTGAGCACAGTATCGATAAGGAAGTTTATCTTTTCTTTATCCTCTGGTGCAAGTAAAGAGCGTCATTATCTCTGCTCTGCTGTTTTCCTCAAGTGCTTCTTTCTTGCTGTACAGCTGTAGGTTCCAGCGCCTGCTGTAGCACTCAGCCTCATCATTTCTTTCCTGGATTTTAGCCATCTGCTCCGATGACTCTTTTATCTTTTTTTCATTCTTTTGTATGTGGATTTCCATTGCCTTCAGCTGATCATAGACATTAATGATGACCTCTGTTTTGGGTTATTTTTTGCTCTAAAGCTGCAAAGCGACCAGAGAGTTCCAGTACAGCTCTTAGAATGTACTAATTTGAAGTTCCTTCAGATGAGATTTATGCTGACTTTTGCTTTTTTGCCTCAGGACTCTTTGTGGGTGTAATAGGCAGCGGCATGAGGGCAGATTCAAAGTCTTGGAGACCCTGTTGCAACAAAGAAGCTCCATCTTTGACATTTTTGTCTCCTCTTTTTGCCATGGCGGTGCAGAGTTGTATCAATGCTAAGCTGGTTAGAAGCTAGCGGTTAGATATTCCTCTGGTAACGATTCCTTTTAATGCTGACAGTTTTTCATTCAAACTTCGTCTTGTTATCTTATATGTGAAAAATGCCTTGATTAACAGTGACAACAATATTTGGTTTAGCTGCCTCTGGTGACATGGTACATCTTACCGCTCTTGAAATTGACCCCTGTCTGTTGCTGATCCACACACCTGTTTGTTACCACTGACGTTGCATGCTCATATGTGATTGTCATACAAAATCACAGTTTTGTAATGCAGTAACACAGTCTGCTTGTGTGGAAGTAACAGTAATCTTATTACTTTTTTGCCTATGTAATCTTGTACTTTACTCAGATTATGTGTTACTGCCCATCACTAGTCAGCACACGCATATTTCAACAGCAAAAAGGTATGTAGATTCCTCTGCACATAACTGAATTACTCAAGCTGAATGTAAACATCACTGGTACTAGAGAAAAATCAGCTAAAGTCCAGATCCAGCTGCCTGCAGGATTCAACTGGTTCATGAGATGTGACAACACACTGGTACTTTCAGCCCCTCTGACCAGAGGCAATTTTCCCAATAGCTGTGTTTTTATGATGTATTTAAGTACATTTTGTACACTGGATTGTCCAAAATTTAAAACAAATCCAGAGTGATTTAAACCTTTTTTTTTTTTTTTTTTTTTTTTTTAAAATGTCTGCAGAGTCTTTTTAAAAATTCTGAACAACATTGACCATTTTCAAGTGGTTTTATTGTTGCATAATCCATCCAGTCAGCCAGTCAATGGCTATGACCTCTTATCCTTGATTAAAGGGGCAGTATTGTATTATGTGTTCTCCAGGCACATTGAATTTTTTTTTATAGCAGAATCAAGTAACCATGTTACCCTCCATTGTTACAAAAATGCTGTATATATCAAATATGACTTAAAAGAAATTTGACTTCATAATTTAATGCCTTGAAATCGGGCCTCTGTCTCTTTAATAAAGTCTTGCTCTTTCCGCCTTCAGGAAGTCACTACAACAGCGCCCCTCTATTAACCCTTTAACAATGTTTTTAGCAGCATTGTCTGGCCATTGTCATGGCCACTTCACATGTATTCGGTTTAAGATTTTTGCCAACATGCTTCTTCTGACTGGATTGGCACAGTCAGAATTTTGGCTTGAATCTGATAAAGAATCTCTGGAAGGAGCTAAACATTAGGGTGATGGCAGGGAGGATTTCCAACCTCAGACACTTTGAGGTCATCATCAAAGATAAAGTAGTAACATGGAAATAGATTATCAGATTTAACAAGTTTGATTGTTGCAGTCCCATCCATCCATCCATTAATTTGCTTATCCGAGGTCGGGTCACGGGAGCAGCAGCTTGAGCAGGGAGACCCAGACTTCCCTCTCCCCAGGCACTTAGGCCAACTTCTCTGGGGGAATCCCAAGGCGTTCCCAGGTCAGCCGAGAAACACAGTCCCTTCAGCATGTCCTAGGTTTTCCTCTGGGTCTCCTCCCCAGGAAGGCATCCAGGAGACATTCTAACAGATGCCCAAGCAACCGCAACTGGCTCCTCTTGATGTGGAGAAACAGTGGCTCTACTCTGAGTACTCTGAGTCCCTCCTGGATGACTGCGCTTCTCACCCTATCTCTAAAGAAGAGCTCAGACACCTTGCAAAGGATACTCATTTCGGCCGCTTGTATCCGTGATCTCGTTCTTTCAGTCATAACCCAAAACTCACAACCATAGATGAAGGTAGGAACATAGATGGATCAGTAAATCAAGAACTTCGCTTTTTGACTCAGTTCTCTCTCTTCACCACAACAGAGCAGAACAGTGCCCGCATCACTGCCAACACTGCACCAATCCCTCTATCGATCTCTCGCTCTATTTTTCCCTCATTTGTGAACAAGACCCAGAGATACTTGAACTCCTCCACTTGAGGCAGGACCTCCCCCAAACCTGGAGAAGGCACTCTACCCTTTTCCGGCTCTAGACTATGGCCGGCTTCAGATTTGGAGGCACTGATCTTCATCCCGAGCACTTCACACTCAGCTGCTAACTGCTCCAGTGAGAATTGTAGATCATGAGTTGATGAAGCCAAAAGGACCACATCATCCGCAAAAAGCAGAGACACAAACCTAAGGCCACCAAAACGGATCCCCTCAACACCTTGGCTGCGCCTAAAAATTCTGTCCATAACAGCTGACAGAATCGGTTGTTGCAATCCCATTAAATATTTTTCCCTTGATTATTGAGAAGAATATAAATATTTTTGGATATGACTTTTTTCTTAATTAAAATGTAAATGATTTTTTTTTTTTTCAAAGCTGATGCTCAGTTTACATTATTTTACCATCTTTTGAGAGATAGTCATTAGAGTAACAAACCTCTTGGTTGAATGGAGATACTTTTAAATCTAATTCTGGCACAGGAATGAATGATTTTTGGCTCAAATTCATATATGGTAAAAGAGCTGGTAAGAATGTGTCTTTACCAGCAGTGAAAAGAGTCCTGTAATGATATGGGCTGAAAGTCCAGATTATCCAAAAAGTGCTATAGTATTACACTGTACAAATGCACTCAGCAACAATGTCCTTAATTCTGAATACATGTCCTGTGATCAGATGACTCAAAAAAAAGAAAAGTGTTTGGCTATAATGCCTATTGTTACATTTGGTGGAAAAAGGGAAGCATGTGAGCCTGAGAACACCATTCCAGATGTAAAGTATGGTGGTGGCAGTGTCATGTTGTGTGGATGTTTTGCTGCAGGTGGAATTGGTGGAACGCATGAACTACAACTTGATGAAAGAATTATGTTGAACTGTTGAAACAACATCTTAAGACATAATTTAGAAGTTAAAGCCTGGGAACAAATGAGTCTTTCAAATGCACATTGTTTAGGAGTGTCCATCACTAAGCCCTGTTTATAGCCATTTATCCATGCAGGGTCACAGTACATAGCATAAATACAAGGAAAAATAAAACTCCAGCAAAACTTTTACTGATAAAGATCTGTGGGTAGGAAGAGCGTTGTAACCATGAGTCTGTTAAAAAGTTACATTTTGTGTATTATCTGCATGTTCCTCTGTATTTAGCTATTGCCCCACACTGAGGAGAAATGCTTTATCTGACATGATGATGATGATAATGAGAAGCACATCCATCTTACCAAAAACAGAAAAAAGTGATACCAAAGAAATTCTCACTAAATGTAATTTGATAAACTTTCATTCAGCATGCTACAGTAATGATGAGTGAAGTGCTGTGTCCTTTTCCCTATAACATCTGAGTAATTTATAGAACTAACTCATTGTACTGACTGCTAAAACTCTGAATAGTAGCTCTTTCATGCTCAGTTTTCCAGCTGCTCATGACATTATCTAATGGATGTTCATATGTTTTCATTCTGCCGTGTTTTTATTACACTTTGATCTTGGGATTATTTGTTCAGTCGGTGTTAAAGCTTCTTGAGCCGATACAAAACGTAATAAAATCCTGGTTATGCAACATCCCTGCATGTTTGGATCTGTGAGAAGAGCTTAGGATGCTGATTTAAAGTTTTTTTGAGACATTTTGTGGATTCAGGTTTTAAAAAAATAAACACTGCCTCTGATGGAGATGCTGGGTCTATTTTTCCAAAGCATTCAAACTGATCTAAACCCCATTTATAAGTAAGCTTATGCCTCTTCTAACTCAGCTTCACAAGCTATCTGTGTGAGTGACTGCTTTACCATATGCCTGCATATAAAATATGATTCGTTGCTTTTTGTTTCTTTTCACATCTCAGAAAGGGATTCTGTGTGTGTGTGTGTGTGTGTGTGTGTGTGTGTGTGTGTGTGTGTGTGTGTGTGTGTGTGTGTGTGTGTGTGTGTGTGTGTGTGTGTGTTTAAATGGGGGTGGGGAGTACCATCCTGATTGGCTGAAGTATTTTCTCTGGTAGCGAGCAAACGTGATCCCGCCTGCAGCGGCACTGCAGTAAGGGCTGCAGTGAGAGAAAGAGAGAGGCAGGCAGGAGGGGGCGGGCAGGCAGAATAAACTACATGAATAAGAACTGAGCCAGAAGCACAGAGGAGACAGAGCACTGTGTGTGTGTCTCTGTGTGTGTATGCATGTATGCATGTGTGAGTACACTGCGCATGTGTGACTGAGCGGATGGTGCAGGAGAAAGAGCAGTAATGAACGCCAGCTGAGGGATGACAGCAGGGGAGAGGGAGAAAAGGAGACAACAGAGGCTCACCTGAAGACGAAAAGAAGAAGGCAGTAATAAGAAAAGAGGACTTAGTAGAGGGACATATGAGAGATAAAATAAGCACAGAATAAAATGAACGGTGTGTGAATAGAAGCAGACACAAACTGGGATGGAGAAAAGGACACAGGAACAGAGACGCTCAGCCATAACTCAAAGGAGAAAGACTGGAAGAGTGAACTAGAACGCGACCGGAGAACCAGTGATGCTGAGCTTGATGAAAGCACACTGATGTGTCCACCTTGCAACAGCTTCCTCCATCTTAACATTTCCTCCATGTTGTTGGTGCTCCGAGAATAGAAACAGACAGGAGCGAAGAAGACAGAATCCTCACCCCAGCATCAAAGAAGGCAAAGCAGTTTGTCATCAAATGCAAACAGCCCGATGAGGCAGAAAAAGACTGGAATATGACAACCACGTAGAGCAGACAGGTGAGAATGAGGCAAAGCTTTACATCTCTTTTATGGTGAAGATTAATTTCTTCCTAACTGCTTTCAGGCTGTTATCTTCTTTTTTTGTACAAGTATGGGAAAGAAGGAGGGTTGTGTTGTGTGTTCTGTTTTGTTTTGTTATAGCCATGTTTTGCACAGATGTTGCATCATGTCGGTCTGGGTCGAAGGCACACGTTCGCACACTGATGTAAAAGTGAAAACAAACCAATTATATCCACAGAGCCACAGTTTCTTGTTGGCAGAGATCAAAAACCTATCAGGTGGAAAGCATGACTTGAGGTAGCTCATGTGTGAGGTAGTGTCGTGAGAATTTCCTGTGAGCTTTGATGACATTTGCCAGATCTCTGCACAGGCAGATAGCAGGGTTGAGGGAGACATGGTCTTTTCTGTAGTTGTCATCAGTCACAGATGCATCTCCATAATGGCCAAGCATCGGCGCTGCAGTGAGAGTACCCTGTGCACCTCGCTGCGATTGCATAACTGCTGCTTCATCCAAAATGCACCCCTCCCATTTGTGCAAAGCCGTGTGCGGCAGCGACTGCCTCATTCCATGAAGACCCAAGCAGTTTCCCTCTGCAAAACCTCATAAATGCTGTCCACCTTAAAACTGCGCCGAGACATCCTTAATCATTTGCCTTCATCGATCAAGCCATTGCTGTTATTGAAGAGGCTGGGCACTTTACCTCATAAATCTTCAATGAGGTCTGTGTCAGGAAGAGGGATGCATATTGTTCATGCTTTTATTTTTTAGCAGCATGTGCAGCTCTGCCATGTTGGTGTGGGAGCAACACAGGCAAGAACAAAGAGCAATTGGCTGTACTGAATTGCGAGGCAAAATGGCCGATGTCTGCTGCCATGAATGACAGCAGACTGTATTATTTAAATCAACACCTTGCCAAGATAAAAACACAAACACTGGATGGAATTATACACTGGAAATGTGAAAAAAACAATTACAAGCTGCAAAAGGGCAAAACATCTTTAGCATGAAGTCAATCCTGTTCATTACTGGAATTTACTCAAATCCAACGATGGGAAGTAAATCAGGGGATTTATCCTACTAAGGTCATTATATGTTACGTAATCCCAACACGCAGCATTATATTCCACATAGGTCAGAGAAGAGATGTGTTGACATGTTTTTCTCACCAGGAAATTGTTTGAGTATGAATTCAAATCTCTACATAGCTAACATACTTGAAATACTGCTGGCATTTTGCATCGGGGCATAAATACCCACGCCCTCCGCTCCATCCAGGATGACAGTGTGATTAAAAAAACACAGATTTTTGTGGATGACAGAATGACAAGGAGACATACTCATACGCACTTCCATCGATGACTCATTCAGAACATGGTGCCCTTATTCAATCCCCATAGGTGGACTCTTTCTTGTGTGATAGTGTTGACCAGGGTAGAGCTGTGAATGTGAATGAAAGTGTGTGAAAGACTCAAGGGAACATGTGAGCTGTTTTGTATCAAAAAGAATGCTGCTGGGTGTTTTTCTCTGTGCAATCATATACTGGCCTTATTTAAAAATACTAATTTTTTATCATCTCCCATCAGTTTATCACTTTGTCTCTGAAGGAATGCAAAAGGGTGGTGCTCTGTACATGATGGAGTTGTCTGAGGGTAAGAATGTTCTGGGGTGGATGTATGTGTGTGTGTGTGTGAAAGGAGCTCAGTGTGTGTTTAATTGTATGAGGAATTTGCAGCTGAGAGTGACTCCTCGGAGATCTCTGTGGTCAGTTCCTCCTCCTGCTTGACGGAGTCAAATGCCTGAAGTGATTTCATTAATAATAATTCCTCCTGCTGGAAGATGACCCACAACAATGTGGACGCAGGAAAATGCTGTGGAGAGCTTATAGAATGGTTGGATAAAGATGAGCTCTTTACATAATCTGTACTGTCTCCATCAATTAAGAGGAAGCTATTCCAAAGATGATCCATCACCAGGCTGCCTCCATCAGTCATTTTCATATCACCGTCACCAAATTATTGGAAAATTTCAGCTGCTTTGTTTCTTTCAGACTAAATGGCTTCTCAAGCTGTCTAGGGACTATCAACGTAGTCTTTGGCATAATCACATTCATTTATTTTTACGAACTGTTTTTATTTATCCACTAAACATATCTAGACATGCATGATCCTATTTGATCTTAGCTGATCTCAACTGAAGGTTCTATTCCTTTAAATAATTCCTTAAAAATAGAGAGACTTGCTAAGAAATTGTCTGGTGGCCAGATTTTGAGCTCGATACTAACCAGAGAAACTCAAAAAATATAATGTTTTTTCCAATCACTGACAGCTTTATACCAAAGTACAACTAGGTCAGGCAGATAGCAACACTCTTCAATGTTGGCATTGTTTCTAAGGGAAGAAGAATCAAAGTTAGCTAATTTAGAAATCAAGTCAGGAGACACCAAAGGTATTTAAAAGGAAATATTTTTTATGACATTTGGAGACATTCCTAAGTAAATAAGTAAGTAATTTAGTTTGTAAGTAAGTAAGTAGGTAAGTGGACTTTATTTATATAGCACCTTTTACAGGTCAAAACCCACAAAGTGCTTTACACTGAAAACAAACAGGAAAAAAACAGAAGATAGAAACATAAAAGAAAGGATAAAAACAGAAAACATTTGACATCATTCAGCATAAAACTAGTTAAAACTCTGAAAAAAATGAGTCTTCAAATGCTTTTTAATAGAATCAACTGAATAAAAACATTGCAAAGATGGAGGCAAAGCAATCCACAATCCAAGGGCCATGACTCAAAAAGATTGAGTCTTTTTGAGTCATGGCCCCCTATTGATGGTTCCTTAAAATATGTTCAAGGAACCATCAGTAGCCTTAGTTTGACCTGGAAAATCTTAGACTCTGAGAAGAGACTGCAGCCTGCAGTTTTATTCAGCCTGTGAGAGAGAGCAAAACTTTCTGCAGATAACAGAAAGGCTAAATAGAATACAGAAAGTTGCTTTGTTTTATAATTTTGAGCTTTTAATCTCTGTTTGACATGAAACATGTTGAATTTGGAATGTTGAAAGTCTATATGAATACTTCAGAGTTTAGTAGGGAATATAAAGGAAGACTGTTGTTAGAAATGCTAGCAGTGCTAATCACTAATATGAAAGAAATTCATAACAAAGCAAAGCAACAGCTAAAATGTCATTTGTATAATCATTTTGTCTTTGTTCTAAATTAAAGGAGGGGTATTATGTATTTTCCAGGCACATAGTGCCATTTTATGACACAATCAAGTTCGCACTGATGTTCCCATCAGTTGTTATAAAAATGCTGTATATATCAAGCATAACTCAAAAGAAATTTGACTTCGCAATTTGACACCTTGAAATTGGCCTCTGTCTCTCTAAGAAACTACAGCTCTTTCCGACACTCTGCCTTCAGCACGTCATCACAAAACGTTCCTCAAATACAACTGTTCTTGGCAGCTTTGGACTGAGCAGTGGTTCATATGATATGCTTAGCAGACACACAGTTCTGCTAAGTGTTTGCTAATTGGTGCTGCCGCTGGTCTGGAGGAGCTGGGGTGCTCTGTTCGGCGGAAGCTCGGCTGGAGACTGCAGCTCTGAGGAGGAGCTTTGTGGAAATAGGCAGTGCTTTGTGAGAGCCAGTGTTTAGGCAACCTCCAAATGGCTGCCATGTGAGATGGCAACACTTTGGGTATGTTTTTGATGAGGGAGTAACATAAAATATATAAAGCTGAAAAAATTTGATTTTACATAATACCAGCATTCAATCTAAATAGGAAATATAGCCAATGCATATAAGGTTATATAAATCTAATCAACTGAAACTGAAGCAAATCTCATAAAGGAGATTACCTCTCTTTTCTGTCAAATGGTGTAAATATTTATTGTTAAATACCAATAAAAGCTTTTATTTAAAATCAAGAAAGGTAAACGGAATTGTGATTTAAAAAGAGAACTCCACATGTATGACTTTATCTTCATCCTAAACACATACAAGATGGTAAAGCCACAGAAAAGTCATGTTACATTCTTATTTATTCTGCCCAGCCTCATGAAATGTGTATGAAAGCTTGCTCTGTGTGCCCTGCACACTGTGTGTGCCAGAGGATGAGAAGGAAACAGGCTATTTTGGGGAAAGTGTTGCGCCACTGCACTACTGCTTGGGTACATTTAGTGAGATACAGATAGAGTAAAATTCTGAGTGGAGCTTGCTAACAGCAGTTTATGCCTGAGTGAACAAATATGCCAACAGGTTAATGAAAAAAGAGAATAAAAATGGAGAAGCTGTTCAGTGTGGCTTACTTCATTACAAAGCACTTCCGTCGGTTGAGAAAGGGACATCTTTCAGTGTGACTTTTCAGCAGAGGTTGGGGGCAGGAAGCCACAGAGAAGTTCACAGCTAAACAAACCATAAATAGAAGCCAGGACCTGTGCTGGTTTTCATCTCTTCTGTCTTTTTTTTTTCTCCCTGTCTCTCTTCGTCACTATGTAGGTTACCTCCTCTGCTCAGTGCGTTTCTTTTTTTTACTATGAATCATCACTGTCGACAACCGAGCACAGAATGGGAATGGTGTCATCCTCCCTCTTTCGCTATCCGGCAGTAATTGTTTTGGTCAAGTTAAAAATGTTCATCTGAACGTTCGTTGTTTTTTCACTTGCCCACTCTTGTTATGACACAAACCCTCCACACAGATTGTGACCTCTTCCCACGCATGTCAGAAACAAAACCAGCACAGTTTGCATAAGATGGCTGGGTGTTAACAACAAACAGGAAGAAATTCAAGCGCAGAACCACTACTGTCACAATCACCTGCCCTTTCAACAGAGTGTGGAAATATACATTTACTACATTAGATTTTCCCAGACTTTACTAATTAGAACAACACAATAAAAGTAAATGTGTTTGTGCATGATCATGTTTTGGTAACTGGATTCTCTCATCAGAAACTGGTAAAGAAACACAAAAACTGTAAGTGGTTAATTGACTTACACTTTTAAATACAAAATATTAAATTAAAATACAAACTGTTTTTCTCTTTGTGGTCAAAGAAATCAGAGTCAAAAAGAAGCAAAAAAATTGGCCTGTTTTCTTATATTCAGACACCCTGGACACCACATGTTGTGCTGGAAAACAACATGCCTGCCCCTGTGATGTCATTACCCATAAATGGTAGGGTGGGTGTTTTCCACATCATGCTCCCAATGTGAGGAAACTTGAGTTGGATTTTAAAAAATGGAGGATTAAAAAAAAAATCATCATCCAAGCTAAAGAAAATGTTAGATATGTGTTTACATTCTATTTCCTATTTCATCTCTTTATGTGATGAAATAATACATGGAACAACAGCTCTGATGTGAAGAGAAAACACAGCACCTCCTACAGTCTCAGTGTACAGAATTAGATGCCTGTCTTGAAATGTGACAAAATAGGTAATTTTTTCTCTTTGTTGCTGATTTTTAAAATGACTGATTTCTAAATCAAACCAAATATAAAATTTTACCCACTTGTTTTCAACCACAAAAGAGGAAAACCAGTTTTAGTTTCAATATAACAACTTTTTTTTCCATCAAGGGTTTCTAAAGAAAACTACTAAAACACAAACAAACCAAAATGTATTTAGGTGAAAAAAAACTAAATGAAATATAATTTCTTTAAAAGTTTGTTAAACACTTACTAACTACGTTGACATAAAAAAGACTGAGAAGGATTGTATGTCACTCAAGTATGACAAGATGATGTTGCCTGGTTAATTAGTAGGGCTGTCTGCTCAGGTATTCAGGCTTTAGTCATTTTTTAATGGATATGTGATAAGTTTCGTCCGTCTTGTGTGGGAAAAGTTGGCTAAACGCCTTTCAGCCAGCTGACCACCACAATGCAGGAGGTGGAACACAGCTTTATATGTACTATACCCTACAGAGCTAGATTAAATTCTAACAGTTTTCCGATTTTTTTTTCACAAATCTTGATGTACATTGATGTCCATGCCTAATGTAGATAGTAGGCATTTAAGGAAAGTCTAAATTTATTCTAATTTAGGAAATTCTAAAAGTGTTTCCATTTTGTTGACAGAACAAAGAAATACATGAAATAATTACCCTTTAAAGCTACTTCAGATGAACCTTGGGCAGTCTATGATTAAAATCTTCAGACTTGGCTGCAAATTAATGTGATGTGCTTTGTCAACAGAAAGGCATGCTCTCTGTGACATGCCTCCCAGCAAGTAGTATAGTTATTATCGCTCGTGTTTGAAGAGACAAAGCTGAGCAGAGGCCAAGATGGAACAGGAAATGGGACAAAAGTTTTTCTCCTAACTAAACTGTGTTGGAAACCTATAGTACCAGCAGATAAAACAAAGAAATTCAGTCAAACAGGAAATTTGATGCATCTATAGTGCCTTGCACTACTACTACTTTCACAATTTGTCATTTCACAGCTACAAACTTCCATGTATTTTTTGGAGATTTTATGAGCGAGACCGACACAAAGTAGCCCATAATTTTCAAGTGGAAGGAAAATTTAAAAAATAGAATCCCTTTTTTTTTTTTTTTTTTTTCTTGCAAGTAATAGAATAGCTTAGGCTATGGAAAACATCTGGGAATACAAATTTCATATGTAAATTATTTAAATGTACATTTGAAATGTAAACTACAAATCTATTCCCAACTTTGGATTTAGGGATAGATTTTGACTGGGCCCCTGATATGTCCCTGGTGAAGTCCAGCATCACACCATGATGTTGCCATTACCAGGATGATTGTATGTTCAAGGTGATAACCAGTGTTAGTTTCTTTACTTTCCAAAAACTAAACTTTATAGATTTGAGTCTTGACATTTGAGTAAAAATTATTAACTCTGAACCTTCCTGAAAAAGTAGTCAGGCCTTATCTGCTGGTTTGGTGGCGTGTGGAAAAGGATTGTTTCACTGCTTTTGTAATTTCTGAACTAACTTTAATCAACTCTATATCAAAATCTATACCTCTTGGCGTTATCAAGTCAAGAACAGAGCATCCTAGACTTAATACAGAATATTAAATAAATGTTTTGATCTTAGGAGCCTTTATTTTGTTTGCAAAAAAAATAGAAATCGCATTTTGTGCGTTCTTTTGGCTTGATCCTGCACCTGTGCAGTTGAACCTGAATTTAAAGTTTTTTAGAAATTTTAATGACGCTATTTTGATTTTTAAATGAGTACACATTCAGTCAGCAAATCTAAATTAAAGTATGATTCAGAAAATCAAAAATAAACCATGTCAAATCAATATAAAACCATTTAAAAAACCACCATGTTATCTTTAAAAATGATCAAACTTTCATCTAGAAGAAATGAAAGAAAATAGAAGAAGGAAAAAAGCCTGAAAAATCAGACTTTTGTATACTAATTTTATTTTTTCACACTTATTTACCCCTAGAAAATAATGAAAGCAAACTTCATACTTCTCAAGACTGCATGAAACCCTGCATCTAACTAGAGGACCTTCCACATGTTTTATGTTCCAATTTCATGACTTGAGACTTGTATGGCTTTCTCCCAACAATAGCTTTCCTCTTGCCTCTTTTCTATAAATGTAATATTTGGAGAGTGTACAACTAAGTACAACTAATGGCCATCCTGTCAACAGATTCACCCACCTGAGCTTTGGATTTGTGCCAACTCATTTTTAAAAGATGGATTGAGCAGGGCTCTGAGATGTTAAAAACTTAGGACATTTTATGGTGACTTATGAAAATCATTGGCTGAACTATAACTTAATTGAGAGGACTCGTAGGAAAGGGAGCTGAATACCTATATGTGCCACACTTTTTAGATTTTATTTCTGAAATACTTTAAAATTAATTTATTATTTTTCTTCCTCTTTACAATTATGAACTAATTATTTGGTCATACAAAATACAAATAAAATACAATGAAGTTTGGGATTGTAACATAACATCTTGTGAAAAAGTTCAATGCAATTCATCCATATGTTTTTAAATAATAATATTTAAAAAAAAAAAATCAAGCTAACATTGTCTATCTTTCACTTTTCACAGGTATATGGACCAAAGGAATCTGTCATACTGAAAAAGGAAACAACACACCACTGTTATCTTCCCTTCTGCATAGTTCTAATGACTGTCTGAGAGTTTAAATAAAAAAGAAGTTCTTCACTCCCACCTCTGAGGAATTCAAGGACCCATTCCAACAGATCTCTGGAGCATTATACAACACCTCCCAAAAAAGACCTCCTCCCTCCTGCTTATCAGGAAACCAAGAAAAGGGGTCAAACAAAGTCTTCTGACCAAACTGGACCAACAGCAGAGAGATAGACGAAAGGGCATTTTTCTTTCTCACACATTCAAGTCAACATCTAACACAGCCAAAAACAGGAAGTTCAGCAGTTGTTTGAGTGAGAAATATTTAACTTTCTTTCGCAAGTCACAGGATGAAATGTTAGGACATACTTCTGGACCTTTCTGAATTGCCTGTAGTGAGCCCCAACATATTATGTGAATTTCAAAATTCCTAACCTGTACTGTGTGTGTGTGTGTGTGTGTGTGTGTGTGTGTGTGTGTGTGTGTGTGTGTGTGTGTGTGTGTGTGTGTGTGTGTATTGACCATGTGGGTGCAGTGAGTGAAAACATATCTTAGTGCTGAAGTAAAATTCCTGTGCACTTTGTAGATATCCAAAAGTCAGAGAGAGCACAGGAATACCAACCCAAGTACTGTTAAACAACAAAAAACTGACTGTATATAGTCAAAATTGATCAAGTTCTGTGAACTAGACTGTTAAATAATATACAGTAATTGTGGGTTTTATATACATTATAATTATAGGTTTGCTGTTACAGAGTTTGAGGTAGAGTTTTTGTTGGCTGAGCTCTTTCATTCATTGAGACTCAGGCTGACAGAAACACCTAGAAGGGGAGATCTTAGAAGGGAACATGGAGGCATCTATCCGTCCCCATGTCCCATCTAATGGGTGACTTCAAAGAAGGAGATTAATCTTCTTCCTCTTGTGCAAAAGCAAGGGGTGTCCAGCACTGATTAGAGCTACAGCCCGTCTATCTCAGAACTCAAAAAACGTGTGAATGTCCTGCCTCAGGCGTCAGCCACTGGCCATCCCCATGGACACTGTCAAGATCATCCAATCAGAGAAGTTTCCCAGAGAGTGCCCTGTTCCAGTCACCCAACCTCGCTATGCCCCAGCTCCAAGAGTGGCATGGGATGGTGGTGGTGAGGGCGAAATTATTGTCAACCAGGCCTGCAGTGACCTGACACTGGACATAGCACCATCTCCCAGGCCAATGGTGTCCCCTCCAGCACCACTGATGCGCAGGGAACACAGCTTCCTGGCGCAGCGCAAAACCAGTGCCAATGAAATCTGCTACCACCAGTTCCACTATAAGATGGAAGACGTCATAGTCAACCAGTATGTGCTCCGCTCCTCCTCCACCTCCTCCTCCACTTCCTCATCCTCCTCTTCAGGCCCTGTCATGCCGTGTGAGCCCCTGGAATGCCCCACCTGTGGTCACACATACAACTTTGCGGGAAAGCGTCCACGGATCCTCTCCTGCCTGCATTCGGTGTGTGAGGAGTGCCTGCAAATCCTCTATGAGTCATGTCCCAAGTACAAGTTTATCTCCTGTCCCACATGCCGGCGCGAGACGGTGCTGTTCACTGACTATGGCCTCGCTGCTCTGGCGATCAACACCAGCATTCTGAGCCGCTTGCCCTCCGACCCCAATGGGCCCGTGCAGTGGGGTGGGGAGGCCGACCGCAGCTGCTACCAGACTGTGCGTCAGTACTGCCAGTCAGCCTGCACCTGCCAGATTGCCAACCCGTTGTCCTCCTGTGGCATCATGTAGACAAGAGGGAGGAGGTGAGGACCCTGCAGATACGAATTAATGCTGCTCCCCACCAACACCACTCTTCTCATCTATAAGCTAAACCCTTTCTGCCAAGCCCCCTCTCTCACATGTACAGCAAATAAATTCCTTCATAGATGTTATCTCTCTATATTTAATAGCACAGATGGATACTGTGTGGGACTTATGGATGCTGGTGGTCCAGTATGAAGTAAATAAATGTATTTTATGAATGGACTGGAAAACTATTCACTGTCTCTCATTTGGTTGGATGTGTTTGTCATGACATCTCTTTACATGGGAATGCCAGGGGAGGTATGTCCCCCCAACCTAGGAGAATAAAGATTAAATAAATGAAAAAAGTACCTCCGAGTGGCCTCTTTGTAAGTGCTCTGAGTTATATTAGCTGCTGAGGACTGTAACACAAAACTATAAAACACAATTAATAATGCACTTTTCTGTGCTTTTTAAGTAAACGTAAACCCATACAATTCTGGTAAAGCCACACGAAAAGGTGATTATAATCCATACATCCACTGTTCTTTGTTTTATTCGAGATAACTTTACCAAGATACGAGCTCTAGGAGGGAAACCCTGCCATCTCACTCCGCCTGCAGTGTTTTGCAGCACATTCAGAGGAAACCCAAGGCATTCATAGGTTGAAAGGCCAATTTTGTCCCACCAGTGAGTTCTAGGTTTTCCTCGGGGTTTGTTTCCAATGGGACATGCCTGCAAAATCTACAAAGGAACCTCAGAGGCTTCCTTGTCAGATGCTCAAACCATTGCAGCTAAAGCTAGAAATGGTGTTACATAAGCTCAGCCATTTGCTTATATCCTTGTAAATAATTTTTAACCAACGTCAAATGGAAAGTATGACTTATTTGAGTAACATGATTTTAATTAATTTCATGATACTGAATTAAACCCATTCAAGTCAAAGAATTATATTTGGATGCTTTTCATTTCTATCTTTCTCTGTTTTTGCTGTCACAGTTTTAGTCATTTTGTACCCATTTTTTTGCACACAAAAAGTTGCTGTCTCCCACAGGAGGTTTTCTGTCATACAATGAGTTAATTTGCTCTGACCTTGGTGGCATTTTGTTATTTTAGTTTGATAAGGTGACATAGTCCATCCATCCGTCTTCTATTCCTGCTTATCCTTGCAGGTGTTTACCCAGCAGATGTTGGGCAAGTGATGATGTATACCCTGGACAGGTCGGCAGTCCCTCACAGGGCAGCACAGAGACAAACAAGCATGCATGTAGACATTCATACCTCATGACAATTTAAAGGAACCATTTAACCTAACAAACTTAAACTGTTTTTGGACTGTGGGAGGAGTACCCAGATAGAACCCATGCCTGCATGGGGAAAACATGCAAACTCTATGCAGAAAGACCCCAAAGTGGGTTTTAAACCCAGGACTTTCTTGCTGTAAGGCAACACTACTATTTCTAATAATATCTTATATTTCAAAAGATAATGCATACATCAGCAGGCATTATATTTACTGTGCTTTGACATATGGTTTTCTAAATGTATGCTGTGTCACTATCCAGAAAAGGTTTAATTTTTTGGTGTATTTCAGAGGCTTAAAATGATGTGATGAATCTTAAACTAGCCACATAGCTAATCCTTACCATTTTTGTTGGATGCTAATAATATTTATATCATAGTTCATTCCAGTGATTACAGTTTTATCCTAATAAATTTCTTTGAAGATATTAGCCATACATATACCTGCTTGGCCTTTGTGGGTTGGGGGGGTGCTGGTTACATATCTGTAGTGGTCAGTGGGCAAAAGAGACCTAGAGGTTTTGGATAGGCCAGTCTATCACAAGCAACACAGGACAAGCAACCATGCACACACCCACTCATACTTAAGGGCAATTTAGAAAGAGCAGTCAATCTAAAAGTCACGTTTTTGTACAGTGAGAGGAAGCCAGAGTACCCAGAGAAGAACCCACGAAAGCACATGGAGAATATGCAGAAGAACCCAGGCTGTGATTTAAACCTAGGACTTTCTTGTTGCAAGGCAACAATGCTACCAACTGCACAGCCCAAATCTTAGCCAAAGATGCAGAAAAAATAGTTAGTTTGTTGATGGTAGTTTGCAAATAGTATCACAATAGCTGCTTGTGGCTAGCTAACAGGGATATACACAAGTAAACCTTACATTAACAAAAACTTAAATACTGGGTGTCATGTTTAAGATGAATTGTCTTTGATTTCTTCTCAGAACAAAGGCTGTAAATAAATAATGAAGTACATATCTTGACATTTCCTGCAAGCTGCCATTTTGTAGTGTTATCACAACCCCATCTTGATTTCTAGGTGTATTCTAACTCACTACTAAAAACAAGTAACCTGCTTAACAGCTGTGATGATATTTTAACCATGGTAAACAATGCAGCATTTTTTCCCCCTGTTTAACTGATATACAGGTGGAAAAAATATATTTTTATTTCACAGAATCAACAATAACATTAAAGACCAGTATTCTTGAACTCCCACAGTTTTGAATGTAAAAAAATAACTGTACAAAAGGATATTTTTATTTATCTCTTGAACATGACAGAAAAATAGGTCATACGTTCAAGTAAATCTATGAGTAAACAAAAATGCCATATATACAAAGGTGTTCACCAAATGGGATATTTTGCTGTAACATGGAAAGTTAGGAAGTCATTTTCAAAGCAGCATCAATGCTAAGGCTCTTTTCTCTAAAAACCCCTAAATGTCAGCTCATGGAAATAGACACTGTTGTTCATTCAATCTGGCGACACTTTCCTTGTCCTCCTGAACAGTTGGCTCAATCGTCGGCGGGCTGAGATTTTCTCTGAAGACTGCATCTGTTGGCTTTACAGATAAAACATTCATCAGTCTGAGAGCATACGCTGTAAAAACGGAGGTGGCATGTGAGCAAAAGGGAAAAAAATAAAAGGCTCAAGAGGAACAGATAAATACAGTAACGGCATGCTCTTTGCAGAACTTCTGTTGTAATAGCTGCATTATTGTGGATAATTTTCTTTACAGCATTTCACAAATAATATTTCCCCTTTTAAAGGTTTCAGTGATTTACTGTCTCACCTCCTATTGTCTGATACAATGGACCCCACTCTTCTCAAAGAACCAAGTTTTAGTCTCTGGATTATATTTTTCTTGCTTGATTCTTCCTTGATGGATTCCTAAAAAAAGTACCAAAAACTTGAGTTACAAAACAACACAAAAATGAAACACTTTACAATAAACAGAATCTAACTGTATTGTCTTCAGTAGCTGCTTATGCAAATATCCCACCATCTGCGAGATATCTTCCTCCTCTATCTCTCGTAGATCATTCGTACTCAGGCGCTGCCCTCTGGAGTTTAAGTTTAATTTTTCTGCACCAAACACAAAGTGTGAGTTAACTAGTAGTTCATTCCCGTAGAAGAACAACCATACAAAACAATATTACCACTGAAGTGAAAGATGACTTACTTAAATGCAGCTTTGAAAAAGTTGTGTCTGAGGCTGATCTCTGTCGGAAATGGTGAGATTTTTGCTGCTGCGGTTCACTGGGAATTTCTTTTGCAATTTTTGCATTTTCAAGCCTGGGTTGGCCCTCCTGAGCATCTGCTGAGTCAATCTGAAAAATATGAGCGGGCATTAACAAAATAAAGTTGTAGTTTATTATACTAAGGACAGAACTGCATAAATGCATATTGTGGATCGAATATTGTCATATATGAATTCCTCAGACACATCACCTTTTGTTCCTCATGTTCCTGGAGAGTATCTGTCTCCATCAGCATTGCTTGGTTTTGCATCCGATGTTTGGCATACTGCTCCATCCTTTGACACACCCATTCCAAGTAACATAGACCAGGACTGAGTTCCTTTCCCTTTATGAAGCAAATTATTTCCGTTAGTGAAAGTATTGAGATCAAAAAGCCATTTTTCAAAAAATCCAGACTAAAACCTTCAATTACATGGCAATTTGGCCAATTACAGGATAAACTTGCTTTAGAGAAGGATTCAAAATGTGATGTATCTATTTCAGATTTTTTATTTCCAAAACTGTTTTGCATAGTACTAATTTCAATACAGAAGCCTAAGAAAGCCTCCAGAAGAAAACATGAAGAACAAGAAGAAAAAAAAGGAAATGACAAAATAATGCACAAAAAGGAGTATAATGTAAACCTGTTGCAGCTGCTGTCTTTCCATAAAAAGTACACATGGGCAGGTCTTGCTCCTTAACTTTATGTAGTCTTTATTTTCTTTCCAGCTGAAAGCACTGTTGGCTTAGTGCCTCAGAGTTAAACTGTGTTTTTCAGTTTTAGCCACTGACAAAACAATTGCTGATCTTAGGATTTTTTTTCCTATAAAAGTACTCTTGGGCAAGTGGTTCTGTGTTGTTGTTGTTTTAGTCTGCTAACTGTCTTCGCAAACCCCAGCCAGTCAAACAAGTGCTCCTTCATACTTAGCCTAATTGAGGATTACAGATTGCGCCAAGTTGTTGATCAACTACTTGCAGCAATCCCTACCAACTGGTATTAAATGGTTAACTGAATTTGATAGTACTGTAATATAAATAATTCTGAATTGAACAGCATGTAATTGGGAAAAAAAAAATAACGTCTCTTTGACTGTGACTGAGATCAAGTTACCCTTACACACAAATAACATCCACTAAGTTGCCAAGTTTACTGACATATCTCACAGTTATTGAGATTAATTTTAAAAACAAATAAAATCTCAACCTGTTTAGTCAGGATAAGATGTTCTGACTTAATCAAGTGAGCATACATGACAGAAATGCACTTTATAATTTTATCCTGACCACAACAATACAAGGGAAACTTCTGCAAGTACACACGCAAGGCCTTAAATATCAACAGATAGTAGAATTAAAGCACTTAATCATACAGTTTTGACATTTCCTCCTTGTGTTGCTGATTTAACTCAGCTCCTAATCAAATTCCAAATCACATTTAAATTTCTCTGACTGCTGGTTCAGACATGCCCTACAGACTCTTCAGCTTCCTTCGCCTGTTTCCATTACTCTCTCGTCTGCACCCACCTAGTTAGACTGGTTTTGCATTCTACCGTCACAGACTGTGACAAGTTGTGAACATGAAAGAGATTCTGCATAGGTGATAACATGCCTGCCTCAAAATTTAGGAGCGACTCTGTGAATAGGTGTTGCAATCGTTTCAACTGAAGACTGTCCTGTAATACTCACGAGCTTATGCAATGCAAGACTGTACATGAAACTGATTCACTGATGAGTATATAATCTTGAAACTAAACCACAAATGAATTTAAGAGTTTGTTTAACTGTGACACAATCTGCCCTGCATTAAAACTAAATTCTAAGGGACTACCATGGTTTGAATCATGAGTTCAAAAGTATCATACCTGTGAGATCTGCTCGACAGAACCTACTAACAGTGGTTTTCTCTCCACTTCTGACATATGCCCAGTGGGGACAGATGGGTCGAACCTCCTCCTCAAATTAAAACTCGCTGACCTTATACACCTTTTTAGCTCAGATGTATGCTGTTTGGGCAGGGAAGAAGTTTTAGGCTGTTGGCTGAGCACCTCATAGACTTGTTTCCACCTCTTGGAGTCAGTCCTTTGTAGTTCTGGTTCTCCTTTCAGCTGCAAGGTTCTGGGGTCCTCTTCAGCTCTGCTGAGACGCAGGTTTGGAGAGGAAGACAAGGAGGAGGGCAAAGTAGACAAGACGACAGGTGGCTGAGGTGTTGAAGCCGAAGAGAATCTGTCACTTTGTGGCAGGAATAAATCCATTTCTGTGTTGTCTGCTGAAAAAGAACTGACTGTGGCAGGATTTGGTGTTTCACAGCTGGCTGTCTCTACTCCAGAGTCCACCGAATCTGAGCGTGGGTTTACTCCAACATTGGAAACAAGTGCATGGGGCCCATCAGTATTATCCCGTTGCCACTGGGAATCCGGACGAGTTCTCTCCTCATATACATAAGCCTCCATAAGGTTACCAAAGCTCCTGTATAAATTCATCTCCAAAAAGGTTCCAGATTTGCCACTCAAATCGTTGTTGCAAAAGGACAGTGAACAAAACTCGCATTGAGGAACTCTGCGCAGGTAAGGCGGTGATGCATGGTTAAAAAAATTCCCTGTGACTTACCTCTGTTGTTTCACCACGCCTCTTAACATCACTACATGTAGATACCTGCTGCTGCCCGTCACTAAAAATACAGAAGGAAATTCAGATGCATCTATAATTGAACACTAATTTATCCCTTTAACTGTAAGAACATTACATGAACAAGCCTCAACACGTTTACAGTGTTCCGGGAAGTTTTTGTATTTATAAAAAGCTATAAGAAGGACTGCTGACATCAAACATAAACTACAGTATGGAGAGCTCTCTCTTATCTGTACCCCAAAAGCTATTCAGGATTACAGACTCCTAAATATTTTTTTTTTTCTAATGGTGATATATTATTGTAGCTTGCATGTGAAAGAAAAAGCTCAAACAGTTCAGGCTATTTTTTGCCAAATCTCCAAAGGAAACAAAGCAGGATTTATAAGAAACTGTAGGAATGTGTTGAAGTGACTCTCCCGTCTGCTGACATGACTGGCATTCCTCAGGTGAATGCTGTTCAGGTCATCTGATCTGACGCACAGACTCATTCACATTTCTATTAACACAAACAAAATAAAAAAATTTTTAGTGTTGAATGAAGGAAACAAGTTCATTTTGTGAGGGACATGTTGAGTGCTACAATTTCCTGTACATACATGCAAGCTTTTTTCATTTTCAAAAGTATTTGTACTACTACTTTTGCACATTATTTCATTTAACAAACCACAAACTTGAATGTGTTTTGGGAGTATTTTATGTGACAAACCAACACAAAATACCTCATAATTGTGAAGTAGAAGGAAAAGGATACTTTGTTTTTCAAGTTTTTTTAACACAATATTCTGAAAAGAGCAGCTTGTGTTTTGTCCCCCCCTTTTTGAGCTGATTACCCTGAAATGAAACCAAGTGCAATACATCGCCTTCAGTTTACTAATGTACTCCTCAGTTGATCCAGAACGCTGTTGCTCGTGTTCACACTAAAACCAGGAAAATAGAGCACATCACCCCAGTTCTATAGCCCTTACACTGGTTCCATGTAGCTTAGAGAATAGACTTCAAAATACTTCTGTAAGTTTATAAATCATGGAATAGCTTAGCACCAAAATACATTAAAGACCTGTTGCCATTGTATCAGCCTTCCAGATCACTCAGGTCTTCTGGTTCTACTCTACTTTGCTTCCCTAGAGTCAGAACCAAACATGCAGAAGCAGCATTCAGTTTCTATGCACTACAAATCTGAGAACAAACTTCCAGAAAACTGCAAAACAGCTGAAACACTGAGTTGCTTTAAGTCAAGGCTAAAAACACACCTGTTTAGAATTGTCGTCAATCAAAAGCAACTAGAACATTGATTAATATATTTGATGTATAGTTGATGATGATTATTCTTGATGATTTTGATGATCGCATTTGACAAAATATAATGTTTGGTTATAGTATTATGTTTTTATCATGTAAAGCACTTTGAACTGCCTTGTTGCTGAAATCTGCTATACAAATAAACTTTACTTGACTATTGTATCTTATTTAAGCTCTGTAAAAATATAATAGTTGTATGAAGGTCTCAGAAGTTTGTTTGAGAACATTACTGAAAGTTAACCATCGTGTTAAACAAAGCAGGCCGAGATAAAACAGGGATGTTTTATAAAACAATAGGTAGTAGTATACTAAAACTGCAAACCTACAAAGGCACGGCTTTCTTTCAAAACCGACATGCTGGGCAAGAAGAATTACAATCAGAGAAGCAGTCAAGAGGGCTATGGTAACTTTTGAGGAGCTGGTGGGATCCACAGTTCAGGTGGGAGAATCTGTTCACAGGAAAACTTTTATTTGGGGTTATCACAAATCTGGTCATCATCGAAGAGTGGCAAGAAGAAAGCCAATGTTGACAGAAAGCTTTTTGCAGTTTAATACAAGGAGAAGAGGCATGAAAGAAGGTGGTCAGGTCATATGATACCCTAAGTCAAATTGTTTAGGCTACAAGCACAACGCTTTGTGTGGTGGAAAACGTACACTGTACATAATCCTGAAAATTCCATTCCCCTGGTTGTGGCAACATCATGCTATGGGAATGTTTTTGTCAAGCAGAGACAGAAAATCTGGGTTGATAAGAAGATGCAGGACAATCCTAGGAGAAAATATATTAGAGATTGCAAAAGATTTGAGATTCGAGTAGAGGTTTACTTTCTAGGAGAACTTCTGATAAAATAAATTAAAGCTTTTGGCTGTAATGTATCCAAATGAGTAAAACTATAAGGATTATGGTTTACAATGCACTGTGTTTAGACTCAAACCAAAACATGACCCACATTTTGGTTTAAAAGGTCACCATTTTTAGTCTCTTCAGATATTACTTGTTGTTCCGTTGAGTGAATATCCATTATCCTTATTTATTGATGTACTGACTTTATCCATTCTTATTTTTTTCTAAAACACTACTCAATGCAAACCAGATTCATTCATTCAAACATGTTCACTAACAATCGGGAATTTATCCAAAAACTAGTGTCACTGCCTCTGGACTTTTCAAATTCTTTGATTGTTTGTCTTTGCTTCTTTTTAACTATACCACTGGCGTTTCTGTGCACAGGAATATAGCTATATTATTCCTCAAAAAATATTTATCCATTTCTGCAGTAGATGGAGTTTTTTATATTTGCTTTTTTACGCTAACATCCACCAGGGGTCGTAGTTGAGCAATTTTCAGACATCTGTTTCCAAACGCGTTTTCTGTTTGTACTGTAGTCCGTCAGCAGGTGTTTAAAGATTTCGTTTGTCTCGCTAAAATTTCTCCTGGAAACTTTTAAATATACTATTTTATTATTTAAAAGTTTAAAAGTCGTTTTGTGTAGGAACTATTTTTCCTATAAATCTGAATGCATCCCGAAGAAGAATCCTAAGCAAAAGGAAGAAGTGTGTAATTTTAGTAAAACTCGTTAAAAAGTTTGCCACATTGTAATTACTTTAAATAAGGGTTTGTCACATTAACATAATGTCAAGGTACATTTAACCTACTAAATAATCCCTTTTTGTTTTCTTTAAATTGGTTTTGTTATATTCTTGTCGCTAACGTCAGTCGGTTCTGTGTGGCCCAAGCTCCATCCGTATGTTTGGGTTTAAATTTTTCTGTGGCAACCAGTAAACAGCCCAGAAGAGCAGTGATCTAAACACTTGCTGCTTCAACATGGATGAATCTGCCCCTGAACTAAGGAAATCCCTGTTGTCACAGGACCCCTACTACATCCCAGGGTGAGTAAATGTCCCCTCACATAGCCTATAAATAATGACTGTAATTTGGCCGTGTCACTGGCGCTCCATCATTAAAACAGCGCTCAACAACGGGAGTGAGGACAGTTTATTTAAAATGGAAGGTTTCTCCGTATAATGTTTAAATAGTAAAAGGTTTTCAATCTAAATAATTTGCAATTACATTTTCAGAAAAAATCACTATGAAGCATTTAACAAATAGGCTACAACAAATGTATTTACAAGTTGTTTACTGTACCTTGACCTTCATCTCATTGCTGTCTTGTCTTGTTGGGAATAATCCAACAATCTTGTCACACCTTTCCCTTGGAGGTTACTCCCATTTTAGGTGCGAAGTTCAATTCAACCCATTTGTTGGCAAGCTGTCAGAGAACAAAGGTTCAGGTGTCTCCACTGACACTTCACTTAGTTCTGGTTTAGATTCTGTCAGGGCAGTCCAAAGATTTTTCATGAAGCCTCCTCTGTATTTTCTCACAAGTTACACGAAACTAAATTACTTAGTCTGTTATTGTCTGAAAGCATGAGTTCACTGATGATACATTTTAGGTGTAAGAATCCTGTCTTCTGCCTTGACTTACATACTTTTCAGAGCAGTCTGACAAATATTCTTTTGATAAACTCTCTGAAACTTTCTTCTGTGCATTTTTGGAGAGATTCCTCTTTTGATGGGGAGAGACCAACAGTTGGCCTTCAACAAGGTTCTGACACAAAAAGGAAATCTGAATCTCATTTGCGTGTTGCATAACCTGTTTGTCCAAAGTCCTGCTTCTCCCAAAGCCTTAACTGACCTGTCAGAAACTTTATGCAAAATATTTGAAGGGATCTAAAAATAAATTTCCTGAGGCGAAGATGCCATAAATTGTTTGTTTGCTTATTTGTGTTATTAATTAGGTACACAGGGCATTGTCCTGGGCTCAGGTTCAGCATGGGCAAGCCTTACGGAATGCTCACAGCCGAGTTACTGTCTCAGAAGAAGTACCTACAGCCTGAGACACCTAATCTGCCAGCAAGCGTCCCTGATATTATCTTGAAGAAGACAATACCAGGATACACAGGTACTGAAAGTGTCACACACAGAGACTCAGAGCATAAGTAAGTTAATTTACCCTGCAGAATGTAATGATGTCTGTTTTTATATTTATATCTGAATGCACAGACAACAGAACATGTATTTCTTATATTCTTGCAATAAGTCTTTGAGTTGTGAACAGCAACATGAAACCAAAATGTACATCTTTAAACAGCTGAATTATTCAGGAGAAGCTTCAAGTGAAGTGAAACAGTGATACAGCAGAGCAGATTAAAAAGGTCACATGGTAACTGGTTCACAAAACCTCTTAACTCAGATAAAACATATGACAAAGCAACAGAAAATACACCTGCAGCCTCCAAAATGCTTCAATTTCTCAGATACTGTTGGTTGAGTGGAAACTCCTCACTTCAAATTGTTATTTTAAATCAAAACAACAGAGAAACTATTCCATTTGATTTCAATACAATTCAGTTAAAAATACTTTATATGTCCCAAAGGGAAACTGAATGTTGTCATAACTCGTATCATCCAAGTGTTTCCAAAGAGTGTCATGGATGGTGATGCTGTGGGCAGGAAGGATCTCTGGTGGAAGCCAGTCTTGCAGTTAATCTGAAGAGGCCTCTGACTGAAGACTGTTACTGTATGACAGTCTCATGACTGTCAATACATGTGAACAGCTCAATTTCTAAACAGCAGAGACGATATTCCACAGTAATATGTCCTGGATGACACCATCAGTCATTAGGAAGCACTGCTAATCCACCTCATTTGCTTTTGCCACACCTCTTTAAATCTCTGTCTGGCCACCTGGTTTGAAAGTCAGACAGAGAGAAGCTGAAGTCGAGGATATAATCAGTGGGAGAGATGGTTTGAACTTCCTCCTTATTGCTCTGCTCTTTGATCCTGCTCCATATCCATGAAGCCTCCTTTTCGGCTCCTCTCCTTTGGGATCATAGTTCAGGTATTATTTGAGCTTTGAGATGCTAATCTGCTGCTTCCAGTTGTAAAATCCATACCTCGTTACCACAGTTATGCATCATAACAACAAGCAAAAATCATTCCAGCTGCACAGCAGCCAAAACCAAAGGGTATAACTGTCCAAACATGCAATGTCTCAACTGAAAAAAATGATGAACAGTCTACAAAAAGAACAAATCAGAACTGACATATCAGATAAGACAATTAAATGACTCTTATTTATAAAGACACAATAAATAATCAAAGACAAACTACATCAGTGGTTCCTACTGATTTTGATTTTTTTCCTGACTTCTGAGAGACGGAATATCAGACTTGTTTCTAATCCTACTAAATAGGGACATAATTACACAGTCATCAATAACTCCTATTATATTTCTGACCAAAACTTTGCCAAAATATGCTATTTGCAATCACTGTTTAATATTTAGATTAAGTGCTCTTTAATATTACTTGAACTTGACAGTTATTTTAAAAAATAACATTCTGTTAACGTATGATATTGGTGTCTGATCTTAAAAGTTCCTCAGATGAGTGTAAAAGTGTGTACCTGTTCTAACTGTGCAACAATGATAGTTTATGTCTAATTGTAAATGTTAGATGTTAGTTTTTTTGTAGTCATCTTGAGATGTGTAAATACAGATTTGTTGAACTCAAAATATTCTGGCGTTTTTTTAATATAGTGTGCAACACTTCAGTAAGAGAACCGTACTGCAATAAATTAGAATATCATCAAAATTTAATCTATTTGATGGATGGATTTGGATGGAAGTTAAGTTTTTGAAAATATTTGAAGTTATTGAGATGTACCTGTATATCAAAAAGCTTAACAGAATTGAACATTATATACCAAGGATTTATAGAGTTTAAAATCTATGGATGAACTGTGGATAGTCCTTTTTAACATTAACTAATTCAAATTGCAATTGAAATTGCAGTATCTTTATGTGTGATACACCAATTGAAACCACTTGATGCAATCTATGGTAGGTTGTAATTTTTCAAAGGCTGTGCAAAGGCAATATGTTTGACTGCTTGGATGGACTTTCAATGTACATTATGTGTAGATTTTAGTGACCAAGATCAGAATACTTGGGGAGACTAAATATGTATGTTAATAATAACTAATATTGTAAAAACATTATTCAACAATATTTTTGCAGTGTCATGGTAAGATTGGTATAAAATTAGATTGCCACTGGAGATATTGCACAAATTCAAAATCTTAGCTAAACTTCTGTTGAAATTGTCTGAGCCCTTAATGTTGATGTTTTCTAGGTTTTATTCCAAGAAGTAAGAACTACTTTGGCTACAGCTATTCCGAAATCTGTCAGAAAGCACTGACTGAAGCTTACTTGGCAGAACAGGCACGGCTCCAGCAGCGATCATTGCAGTGTCCTGCCATCACCTGCAGCAGCAACCAAAATCCTGACGTAAATTAATTGTCTCTCCTACACAAATCTTTAGTTTCACTTCTCTCTTTCTGTGTCCCACAATAATGTTGGCAAAAAAAAAAAAAAAAAGCTGATTAATTTAACCCACAATTCAACCAAAAGAAAACATTTGTCATGTGCTAATAATGTAGTCTTATGTATCCATGAGGCTTTCTCTGTGTTTGGTTTGACTAAATGTCTGACACTCCAGCAACTGCTTGATAACACCATGGCCTTCTCTCTGGTGCCTGTTCTAGTCATAGCAGCTCACTGCAAATTGAATCATTTACACATCCATTGCTGGTCTGCATTGGTACTGAATTACATCCATGTAGGACATGTCCTTCTGATGATAATTACATTTGAAAAGGGTCATTGATATGATCTGTTCTAATTGTTTGCAATAAATCCCAGCATTAAACCTAAATGTAATGGTTTAAAAGATATATTTTTGCAAAACCCTTTTACATTTCTTATCAACACTTCTTCAGAAATTTTTAAATTATATACACTGATAAGGCATAACATTATGACCACCCATCTGTTTTTCTGCTTTTCAAACCATTTCTGAAATGTTTTTGATTTGTGGCATGGAGCTCATTAACCTGTTGAAAGAGACTGAGACAATCCGGGAATACTATTTCCACTCTGACTTGTCAATAGCTTTGCAGAGCAGTGATACACTGTATCTTCATTACCTTTACTCTCAAATCAATGACCCTGTCACTGCTTCGCCACTGTTCCTTCTTTGGATCACTGCAGACCAAGTAGTTACACAAGACCTGTAGTTTTGGAGATTGTTTGACCTAGTCGTTCAGCCATCCCATTTAAGGCTTTGTCAAAGTAGCTCTAATCCTTATACTTGACCATTTTTCCTATATCTAACACATCAAGTCTGAGGACAAAATGTTACTCTTACTTACACGTTACCCTACTAACTGAAGAGATAATCACTGCTATTCACTTCACTATCAGTGGTCATAATGTTATGCCTTATTGGTGCATTTACATTATTTCATTTTCTGATCTTTGCTGGTTTTAATGTTTTTGTGTCATCTTTTTGCCCAGAGACCTAAACTACCACTGACAGCAACTTTAGACAACGTTTTTGTCTACAAGCCCTTAAAGCCTTTCATATTTCCAGAAAATCCATACCAAATGGATGATGATAACCCCAAGAAGTACTTCATCCCAGGTACAGAACACAGAAGGATGTGAAGCTGCAGAGCACCAATAAGATGCCTTATAATTATTCATACAAGAAGCTCTTCACAACCTTAGCAGAGTTAGATTTTTTAATTTAATTTTTTGTGGCTGATGACAATCTTTTGAGTTCTGGGCCAATTTTTAGGCCAATTTTTTTTTTTTTTTTTTTTTTAAAAAGAACAATAAAACATTCATAAACTTGCATGCAGATTTTGAGAAGGAATTGGTTGTGGTTTTGGGTTTAAGAGCTGGAACCTGATGCAACTTATCTATCATTTGTGCCCTGAAAAAGTTTTCTGTTGCATTTGTTGAGTAGGGATAACAATTAATTTTGGGCCTGTAACTATGCATTTATAAAAAAAAAAAAAAAAAAAAAAAAAAAAAGTGGTTTTTTTTTTTAATAGTGCAATGATCATAGAAAAAGTAAATTCAATGAATTTTAAAGCAGGATTTGAGTGCTGATGTTTATCTTCATTGTGTATTTTTTCTTTGCAGCTTCTGACATTATACTAACATTATTTTTGATTAGTCATTCTGCAAAAGTGGTATAGCTCATTTAAATTAAAGGTTTTCCTGAACTGAAACTGGCTCTTGAGCAAAATTCATCTATAAGATTTACATTAGGGCTTTTGAAGGCCACACCAAATGTCTGATTTGTCTGTTAGGTTCGATTTTGATGTGTGTTTGGGATTATCGTCCTGTAGGAAACCATAATTCTATCCAAGTTTCAACCATCTGACACAAATTGTCATCCTCCAAAGAAAGAAAACTGTTTAGAGTGTTAAGAAAAACCCATGTACCAAGAAGGTTCATGAATTGGAAACTGCTGAAACATCACAGTAAAACAAATTTACATTGCTATGAGTTAAGAAGGTGCAAAATCTGAAGTTTGCACCTGCTCACAAGACAAGCCAAATGACTTCTGGAGAAAAGTTATTTTCACACTATTTGCAGATTGACCTGTTTGGCCAAAGGAGTTTGAAGTTAAAGTAAAGTCTTTAAAGCTGTCAGTGCTTTGTGGTGGTGGCATCATACTGTGAATATTCGGGTGTACTGGAGGGCTTTACAGACTGTTGTCTTTTCACAGGGTATACAGGACACGTGCCATTTTCCCACTCCTTCTTTGGCAAAGGATTTTCCATCACCTCCAACCAGGCACTAATAGAATATGGAAAGAATCAGAGACGCTTGAAGTCAAATGAAATGGACATAACAACTCACCTGCCCACATTCCATTCATCCAAAAAAGGTGTGGTCCCAGGATACACGGGGCATATACCAGGTTTGTGCTTACAGCATATATCAAATCACTAAACTTTAGGACCTCCTACATCATACAAGCCAATGAAACTTACCAGTGAGCTTAAACATGATGTTTGTTTGTGCAAAAACCCACAGGATACAGGTTCCTGTTAGGACATAGGCGCGGTCAGCTCTATCAGATCGCAATGGAAAAGAACTACGGGAAAAGAACTAATTAAGAAATGCCCCAATAAAAGCAAGATAATGCTGTAACATGAGCAAACTCCTAAAAAAATAAAACTGACTGCTGCTTAAAGTGTTTTAGGTCTTTATTGAGAGACTGATTGTCACAGGGTATTAGAGGAAGCAACAAAGAAAAAAATAAAAACAGAAAAAATGTGAAAAAGAAGAAAATGTGAAAGAAGTTTTCACACTTATTACAGAGCATTAAAAGTCCTCCATTTGCTAAATACAAAAGACAAAATAAACAAAAAACATTTTTCTTACCTTGCAGGTTCATGTATTTTATAAGCAGTCTGTTAAAACACACCTGGCACACAGATAATACCTGAATCAGCCACCAGGGGGCTTACACTAGTGCAGCGAAACAACAATGAGGGGAAAACAGAATTTCAAAAACCAACTGTACAACCAAGTTTGGAGATCACTCAAGGATAAGAGCACCTACTGCATGTTAATTAGTTCATGCACCTATAGTGAGTCCATGCTGGGAATATAATGCAAACTGAAGCTGGTTAGAATAAAAGATGCTGGGTTTGATATTTTTGGCACTGACATGAGTGGGGTTTTTTGTTTTTACCTAATATTGAAATAAAAACCTGATCTATGCAGTGAGTTAATACACAGTAATCATAATACAAGCGATAACAAAAAAGAAAACTATAAGCACCAAATCCTGATTATCCAGACTGCACCTTATTCATTAAGAAAAAAAGGTTATAATTGTTTTTATTTATTTTACTTTTTTATTATTTATTTATTTTTATCAGTAGCCTGAAAGAGTTATTTATTTTCAAGTTTCTATCAGAAGCAATAATATCTTTAATATGTTCTGTTCTTTTTAAGAGTCTACAACGCACTGTGGTCTAACAAGGTTCATACAGCAGCTTAAAGAGAAATAGGCCCACAGTATTATAGGTCCTCTACTATACTTAACTGTGGACATAATTTACTTCTACACATAGTCATCCTTTGCTTTAAGCCAGATCCACCATTGGTGTTTGTTTCCAAAAACCTAATCCTAGTGTGATCAAACACCTGATTCTGGTTAAATCTCCAGGATCAATCAGCAAACCCCCACATTTCTGTTTGTTACGGTAGGAAAAATTGTCTTTTTCCTGGATAGAGTCTCAAATAACTGGTAATGGTTGCTACATAGGCTATGTGATCATTTTTACTATCCTTCTCAACATAAACTTGGGTCCTCATTGAGCCTCTGTTGTCACGGTTGCAGTTGTATTAAACTTTTTAAATTATTGCTCTGACTACATGTATGGGCAATTTTAGGCTAGTAGACATTTCCTTGTAGCCACTCTCCAACCTATGAAGCTCAACACAGCTGGTTTTCTTAAATGGCAGGTTCTCTAGTTTTTCCTCTTTTGAAGAAGGACAAAGAGAAAAGTGCTTATGTAATAAATTATTACCCCAAGGAAATAGGAATTCATTAAAAAAGATTCTCATCAAAAATCCTAAAGCACAAATGTAGGTAATTTATTTTATAGGGTTTATTTACCACCATGAATAAATGTAGTTAAATTACAAATTATTTTTTTGTGAGAAAAGTGAAGACTTTTAGTACATCTTTACCAGGAGGTGCCAAAGGTTACTGTATCAGCTGTGGTGCTTAAGTTTTTTTTGTAATATCAAACACCGCTTATTCATGGACATTGTTCCAAGTCCACAGTTATGTTTAATCAGAAGAGGATATTTGTATTGAGCATATAAACATGTAAAAGTTCTATCACAGCGTTTGATTGCTATTAAATCCTGCTGGTTGAAATAAAACTTAATTAAAACTGACCCTGTGGTAATTACTCTTGTACTTTTGTGCTTTTTTTGGTGCAGTTTTTTGTTACAGTTAAGAAGTGTAGTTGGGCTCTGTAAAGATTTTTCTGCACTTAACATTTTTTGTTATTACAGTATATAGTCTTGAGTCTGTCCCCACACAAACAGACACACATTGGGTTCAGTTTTCAGCACCCAGAACCAGTCTGAGCTCCTCTCAGCTTAATGGATCTAATGGATTGGGCCAAAAGTCCAATCTGCGATCTGTCCAAGTGTAGCCACTGAGATGGTAGCCTGTGCATTTGGAGAAGAAAAGTATAGAAAGAAGTTAATCAGAACAGGAAAAATGAAAGAGGCTACTGACAAAAAAAAGAAAAGAAAATTGAAAAATCGAGTTTTTCGTTCATTAATTCTCATTACCTTCGTTTTTGTGCTTCAGTGTGAGGCTGGGACCTTTTCTCTGCTCTGGTAGAAACACCAGCTGCTCCAAACAGCTTGGCCCACCGCAGGCTGCTCTCTCCCTGGATAGAAGATCTTGTGTTTTGGCCTCCACATTCTTTTAACACTTCTCTCTCATTCTCCCTACTATCTACACTGATTTGAAACAAGGTACTGGTACTGGTACTCACCGCTTTTGCTACACTATGCACAAAATCTGACTTGTTTGGCAAGAGGTCAGAAACAGAAGCCAAAAGTGGACTCCTGTTGTTTCGCAGGGCCCCATAATCCTGGTTGCAGCAACTTGAACTCTGAGACCTGAGAAATTCCTCTGTCCGGTGAGTTTGACTTCTTCGCTTGCCATCTTCCACCTTTTTGTCAGCTTGCAGCTTTGGCCAGCTGGTCACGAGCAGGGCAGAGCACGGCTGAGGTGGGAGAGTATCGTTCTCCTCGGAACACATCGGTCTATGACTTAACAGCTGTGGCTCCAGGAGAAGATTTAGGTCAAAGGGCAGCACTGACAGTGGCTGAAGGAGGAGGAGTAGCTCATGGAACAGGGGCTGACAGCGACTCAGTGATGTGAACAGGAATCCCCAGCTGTGGTAGTAGGTAGTAACCACATCTATAAGAAAAGACCACATAGATATTCCAACTGGTTTGAGAGAAGTTTCAAGTAAGATTCATAGTTTGTGTGTCTGGCCTTGCTTTACTCCAAGGTCTTTCAACCAGATTCCACACTTTCACAGCAAAAAGAGTTTATTTTCCTGCAGTAGTCGACATCTTACAATTATGTTCAGTTTTTTTGTAAAACTCAAGACATGTTTTTGCTTAATCTTAAAGTGCCTTCCAAAAGTATTTAATTGCCTCCTTTATTATCCTTTTCAACATTTAGGTTACAGTCACAAACTTTGACGTATTCAAAAAAAAGATTATGAAAAGTGTGGAGTGCATTTGTATCCAGTCCTGTTAACTCAAGACCCTAAACAAAATCCAACAGATCACCTTCAGAAATCTCTAAATTTACCAGTCTGTAAAGTAATTGCAGCATAAATACAGTGAAAGCCTCTGAAGTTTCTTAGAAAACATTGCTGAGCACACCAGACAGGTCATTACCTGATGAATTACCCTGATGAAGGCCACAAGCCAAAACTCGGTCAACCAATTGTTTCTTAGCACTTCAATTGTTGCCGGAGCCTTCACCTTAGAAGCTTGAAAAGACTAAAAAGCTGCTGATCAATACGAATTTAGGATTACAGTGCCTGTTTTACTGGAAGCTATAAGTTGTTGTAATCAAACTGATTGATGGATGGATAGTGTGAGAGAATTATGGTGAGTTTAACAGATACGCTGTTGTGTTGCTGGTGCAGTGCATTGGTTACGTGCTCACCTTTTTGACTCTGCAGGTGACTAAGCCAGAATTCCAAAGCTCTCAAGCTGTAAGATAAGAAATAACCACTTAAAGTACAGGTTGTAGGTCAATTCTTCACATAGTTGACCAGAGCATAAGTAACTTCAGTTCTTACTTGAGAAGGCCCATGAGGAAAGCTCTCAGTCTCATACAGTGGCTGGTGAGCTGGGGGCACTGCTTTATTTTGGAAACAAGGCTGTAAAGAACCTTGGTGGACGGACCTACAGGAGAGATAAGAATACGTGTGAGTCTATCCCATAAGCACTTACAAATACTCAGCAAACTGTGCCACTGTGAAACAAAACTGCAAATACCTATTCTTGTGGAGATCTCCACAACACTCCAGGAGTGATTGCGGCGCTGCCCAATTATGAAATCCAGCTTGTGGTCCTTCAGACCATCCTCTAAAATGTTCTGTATTGCAGGACACAAGTGTTCTAGGACAAGGCCAGCTATGGTGGGACTGTAGGAGCTGTTACCCAGACGCATCTGTACCACCAGAAAGAAAGGGACACAGGCTGTGCTCTAATGTATGTTCTGCTGACTCAAGTTATTTGACTCGTGCTGAATTATTGGCGTCATGCTTTCTCTTGGGACATGTTGTTCTTGGTGCTTAGTTCTGCTGACTCACCTTTTCTTCTGGGTCTCTGCTACTTCCAAAATGAGCCATGATCAAATCCACTGCACTGCTCACAGCTCTCAGCAAACCTGAACACGATGGGCAAACAACACAAAACTAGACTTCTTTACAATTTGCTTTTTTTGGGAATATTTTTTTACTAAAATTTCTAGCATTTTTCAACTTATTTCTAAAAGCCAATACTGGTTGCTGGGATAAACCTGACAAGGTTCTGACACAAATCTTTTACATTTTTTCCAGTTACTGATTAAAAAGTATAAGAAGCATTTGTGTATTGTCCCTATTTAAGCAAATACAATTTAATTTAAGAACAGAAACAAGGGATATTTCGTGCTTATCAGTCTTTGATCTTAATTACAAAATTATATAATTTTCCAGATTTAAATTTCCAGAGTTGGATATTTCTTCAGAGGTCAGGCTTTAAATATGTAATCTGCAAAAACTCTGACTGTAGATGGATGGATGGATGGATGGATAAACACTGGGATGATGGATTGAAAAAGAATGGATAGATGGATGACAGACAAATAAACAAATGGATGTGACATTTAGACAGAGTGACAGTGACTGAGGTTTGGAAATGTCAGCATTTCTCTTTACTCTTTGTTCTTTGTCCAGATTTATCCAGAGCTGGAAAATATTTGTCGAATTCCCAACTTAACCAGACTGCATTGGAACCCTACATTTAAACCTGACAAGCTGTCTTCACGGTTCAATATTGTTTTGAATAATTTTAAATGTGAACTGTATCTGGACACAGAAGAGTCAGTTTTCCATTTCAGTAGCGCCCCTTTTTCCCCTGCTTTGCTCTGCCTCTCTTCTTTCATCTAATGCAGAGTAGCCCATGCAAATGTCACGGTAAATTCTTTATGCGCGCTGAATCCGCCTGCAGCGCTGCACCACTCTTATTCTTTGCTGCTGCTGCAGATGCCTCCATCTATTAATACATGTAAAAGAACCAGACTTATCTAACTAACTTTGCATCAAGTAGCCCTCTTGGTGGCATTAGGTCAAAAATGATTAAGTGTGATATAAATATTTATCACTGATGCATCAGTTTCTGTCTCATCTTGGAGTCTGCAGTCTCTCTCACACACATACACACAAACTCAGGCTGGAGAGCAGAGAGCTCAGCCAATCCTGAGCAGGGATGGTTAAAAATAGGTCATGTTTGAGAGGAAGCCCCTTCAGGGTATTGAAGGCACTGCTGCAGCACACTGAAGTTTTATTGTTTTTTTTTTTTTTTTTTTTAACAGCTTATCACTGGCAAGATGACACCAACATTAAACAAGTTCAGTTACACCAATAATTATTCATTTTTATATCTTCCAAATTCAACTGTAAGAATAGTCTCTAACCATAACATATCATTAAGGCTTGTTTGTGCATCTGTCCTGAGGTGACCCTCACCTTTCCTCTGCAGATGACTTATAGACATTGACTCATATGATGTATCCGGCGAGAGGCAGAACTCTGCAGGCGGTCTGTCGTTCAGGATCAGAGACTGGCTATGCTTACGCTCAGTTGGCTTTAGGCTGAACATCTCAGGCTCTTTGGTTTCCTTAAGATGCAGGCCTGAGGAGAGGAAGGAGCTTAAAGAGGAGAGGCGAGCTGCAGCAGTGAGGGGCTGATCCTGCTGAAGCTTCGGCTGTGGTTGTGAGGTTTTGGGAGGTGACAAAGATAATCGCAGGTTTGAGTCATGTCTTTCAGGTGTTATGGGTAATATATGGGAGAGTTTTAGTTTAGTGTGTTTGGGTTCAGAAGTAACTTGGTTTGGCTCAGGTTGGAGAGTGATCAAGTCCTGGTAGGTGGGAATCCTAACAAGGTTGGGTTGATTGTTTGCTGTGCCAGAATTTAAGCTTGGGTTTTCTTGAGACTGAGCCATGGCTTTTAGATTAGTCTCATGTGATGTTCTTTGGGACTTTTCACTCCACATGTGTCTGCTGCTGAAACATTTTGGACTCGGAGAGCAGGTGGAGCAGGTATCAGAGCTGGAAGCGGCCTCCAAGAATGTTGGGTACAGACTTTCCACTGGTGTTGACTGGAGTTCAGATAAACACTGGCTTCTTTTCTCCTTGAACTTGATGCCATTCTGAGAGCTAGCAGGCTTGCTGGTCTTTTGATTTAGGTACTGCTCAAGCAGGCCTCCTAGGTGCTGGGGCTGGAACTGTGGCTTTTCTGTAGGGAGCAGAACGAATGGCTGGATGGGCAAAGAGTTTGGCCTTCGTAGCTTACCATAGCGTACCATTTCCTTGTCAAAGGACCAAACACCTGACAGAAATTAGACATTATCATCAGCAAAACACAATATTTTAAATTTAGATTTTTATCTTGACTTGCATTGTATGTTTTTTTGTAATTGTTTCTCCCACCAAAAGAAGAAAAAACTCAAACTTTCTATCCTTACCCATTTCAGTAGCATCTGCATCATTGTACTCCTTCTCCTGAATCACAGATGGCTGGGTGGATTCAGCTCCTGTTTCTTGGCATTTACTACTATGTGGGCTACTTTGGCTGCAGCACAGTGAACAAGACGTGTGGGAGAAGCTCTGGGTGCCCTGCAAATGTTGCTTCCTGCAAGGGGCTATGTCAGTGGGGGTGGTGGCAACCTGGTGATCGCTTGCCTTAAAAAGAGAATAGACTAAATGTAAAAGATTTCTGAGACTACCTCAGTCATTAATTCCCCCTTTAAACAATTCATCAAGTCAGGACCCAAAGAGGTTTTTTTTTGTTTGTTTTTGAGCTAGATCATGAGGATGATCAAATGAATGAAAGTAAAGTTTGTTTTAAAGAAATTCGGAGAGGTTTTTCTTTAAAATCTCTGTTTTAAAGAAAAACAGAGATTTGCTGTTTTTCCATTGTGGATAATTTGTCTTTCAGAGACAACAAGGATGCAATAATGCCAGTGATATTGTGATAAGAAATGACTCTATTTCTTTTTATTCTCTTTTTCTCAGTAAGGGAGTATGTAAGCCAATTTATCACCCTTAAGAGGATTTAATTAAAACTATACTTCTTTAAGTATAGAGCAGTTCTCCAGCTGAGCTAAAAGTAGTTTGAAAAGGAGTTTGTGTTTGTCTGGTACAAGTACCACTTGGTCAGAGTATGTCAAGCTCCATCGTATGCTGATGACACACAACTTTATATCTCTATCATACAATAACATACCTTTAAAATCATACAGTATGTGTTTTCATAATATCAACCAGTAAATGAGTCAAGATTTTCTCCTGCTTAATGCAGAAAATATAGGAGTCACCAGTTTCGGTACCAGAAATCCTAGATTACAAAGGATGGACCACACTAAAGTTGATAGAGCTAAAAACCTCAACGTATGCAAGGAGCCCAGCTGGGGTTATTGTCTCCTAAATTTTAACAGCCACATTGTTAATAAAGCATTGGATTGTCTAAAACCTAAATACATTTCAGAGTTGCTTTTCAGGTAGAAATCAGCTTGATCCCTCAACTCATCAGAAACATATCCAGTCAGTGTTCCTGGAACCAGAAGTAAACAAGGGAAAGCAGAATTTAGTTTCTATGCCTTTAACTCACTCAATTCTGAAACAAGCAAAAACTGTTGGCTTCTGCTGTTTATAGCAACTTTTCAATAAACATAAAGGATTGGTTTATTAGTCAGGTTTTTGAAGTGACTTAGCTATTTATCTGTTGTAAATTTCCATTATACTTGTAATGTGTTGATTGTCTTTTATTTCTGGATGGAGTTTGCATATTCTCACTGTGCATGTGTGGGTTCTCTCTGGATACTCTGGCTTCCTCACACAATCCAAAAACATGAATGTAAGGTTAACTGGTCTCTCTCCAAATTGTCCTTAGGTGTGTGTGTGCATGGTTGTTTGCCCTGTCTGTCTCTGTGTTGCTCTGCGATGGACTGGTGACATATCTAGCGTGTGCCCCGCCTCTCGCCAGATGACTGCTGGAGATGGGCACCAGCCTCCCTCGTGATAAGCAAGGATAAGCATGTTCAGGTAATGGATGTTTTTAAAAATGATGAAAAATATCAGAATGTTTAAACTGCATCTGATCAGTTATTGTGTTTGTGCAATACATGCTCTTAATTAGATTGTCTGTATTTGCAATCTGACATTTTGCTGAGCTGTCATGTTTTAAAAATGAATAATTATTTAGTATTCACTAAATTTCACATGATATATCTGATATGAATAAAATATATTTTGATGTAAGAAGCAGTTTATCTGTGTTACACATTTGTGTTTAGAATCTAACTGAGCAATAACATTTGCTCTTTTTACACACCTACCTCCATGTTTTCTTTGGGTGGTCCTTCCTTTTTAGAGTCAAGCGGGGCCAGAATAGTGCTACTTCTGTCAGGTACTTCAAGACAGCTGGTGAGGCTAGACCAGGCTGGGCTTGGCGACTGGGACGAGAGGTCACAGGTCACAAGCTTGTAGTACTTCTGGTTTGTCTCCATGGCCAGCATGTCCTGGCTTCGTATACATGCAATCAGGTCTGTAACCTCCAGAGCAGAAAGACAAGGAGCCGTCGGCTCCAGGGAGCAATGGTTGCAGTTTGAATCTAGGCCGGATGGTGTTGGATCAGCTTCTTCTTTCTGGGCCTGTTGAGGAACAGGTTGGAGATTAAGGAACACAGACCCCTCCGAAGACTGACAGAGGTCAGCAGCAGGACTGCTGAGATCCTGAGGTGTGGCAGGATTGTTGCTTTTGTTGTAGATGGTGCAGAAGTTAACCAGGATGCCGTCAGAGCTGTTACAGGAGGAGTCACTGACGTCTTCTGTGTGAATGTTAGGCAGCAGCTCGGAAGAACATTTGTGCTCCCTGTAGATGTTCTCCTGCAGTCTGCCAGAGTCCTGCTCCAAACAAGACAGAAGAGTGATGCCAGATCTGCTCACATCACAGCCCTGGCATCTTGACTGCACTGCGTCCATCTGGTTAGACAGCCAGTCTTGGTCCCTTCCCATTCCCAGTGTTAATCCTTCATTCAGCCATTCACTGTCCAGATCCTCATGGAGCAATGTGTAATTACCAGCTTTATTCAGTGACCATTTGGAGTTTCCATGCAACACAAAGGATGAATCCTCATGATACCTGTGGAGATTATTTCCATCACTGTCTTCATCTTCCTCATCCTCATCTAGTTCTGGGTTGGGAAGGAACGAGTTGTGTGAGCGCTGGGTGGTTCCAGCTCCACAGCTTTGCTCCTTAGTGTTGGAGCCTGTCTCTTCCGGCGATGAGTTGGAATCGTACCTCCCACTGCTGTCGCTGGTCCCCTCTTCCTCCACCCGATCCTCACGAAGACTACTGTAGCTGCTGGAAAAAGGTCTCCGTACACCCGTAAAGCAATTTTCTCGAGTGAGTGTGTCCTGCTCTGGGAGGGACACAGCCCGGGTCAGACCCGACGAGCACAGCCGAACGGGCCTCTTGGCAGAGCTGCACAGGGCCTGGACTGGAAGCTGCCAAGTAGGAAGCTGCACTACTGGGAAGTGGCACGCTATCAAGGTGTGACCCGGGAGACTGGATGCTCCGATCATGCTGTCCCCATGTTCCTAAAACTATCCTGAAGGAGTAAAAAGACATAATGGTTTTGATTTTTTTTAAAACATGGGCAGAAACCAATGAATAATTATTGATAAAGTGCACAAATAAAAATGTTGAATAAAACATTGCAGAAAATCACGAAATACTAAACCAGGTTCAATAATATTGATTATTAGTATTATTATGTTGCAATCATGACGGGGTTACTTTGAAACATGTAGTTCCGCTAAGATTTTTGAGCTGTTGACACTAATTAGGAGCACAAGTTTGAATTTCTTGTAGAGAGTTTTTTTTTTTTTTTTTTTTTTTTTTTTTTTTTAATCCATACAGTGACTCGTTTTCTGGTACAATTCTGACAGCATATTTGACCACTTTTCTTTTCATAACTGTTACAGTTTAATAAAACAGACTGGTTTCCTGGCACAGACCCAGCTTTTAAGCATAGTCCACACATATTCTACAGGGTTGCAGTGATTCCAGAAGCTTTTATTGTTAGCCAGTTTTGTCCAAGATCTCCACAACTGTGTCAAAGTTTCAACCATCTAGCTGTTGCTTTGAAATGAAGTTGAAGAGTTTGGAGGTAGACCTCCTGCACCACTACTCCATCCACTTTAGGCTATACACTAGTACCACTGGCAGCAAAACAGGTCCTCAGCATGATGCCACCAACTCCATGCTTGACAGCTGGAACAGATTTCCTAGGTTTGAAATTCTCACTTTGACTTTTTCAACAAGTCTTCCTATGACAGCTCTAATGTCTCATCTGACCATAAAACCTTTCTCAAGAAGGCATTTTGTGTGTCCATGTGGGCAACTACAAATCATTCTCCCTCTTTGCTGGCACCCTCTCAGTCCACGTTTATGTTAAACTCTCTTCACTGTGCACTGTGGGGCACTGGTTTTCCAGCAACTTCCAGTTTATGTTAGGTTTGAAACTTGATGGTCCCTGGGCTGTTCTTGAACATCCTATCCATTCTCCTTTTGTATGAGGGGAGCAGTTTTGATCAGATGGATTCACTTTTAAGGGACACTTATAGGTTCACTGGATTTTATTATTCATAATCTTATTTGTGTTGTTATATCCGTTGAAGTTTTAGTGTTGTCGTTTCTGTGAATAGGTGACCCCTGAAAGATTGGTCTTCATCAAGCTAAGCTGTATAAATAAAGGTGCAATAAAATAAAATAAGATAGATGAAACTTTCAAATTATTGGCTGTTCAAACAGGACAGTGACTTGCTATAAAACCTGTGTGTGTTCTCTGGAAAATACTGAGTGACAATTCACCAAATATATATGGGGTTAATGTATTTATTTCAGGCTGTATGCATAAAAAGCATAATAAATTCAAACTTGTACAATACTTGTGTTTAAAAATGATTAAGATTGTTAGTTGTATGTCCATTTTAACATTAATTAATAATTAATTAATTAATAATTAAAAGCCCCAGATTAATGATATTCATCCTGATCATAAGTGTATGCATACTTCTGAGCCAAACGATTCATCTTGGTTATGCAGGTTGTCTGCATCTCCATTAGAAACAAAATCTTTGTATCCGTTCTTTCAAATTTTAATTTGTGGTTCAGGCCTCAGTGCGGATTCATGGGTAAATATTCCTTATGTAGCTGTTAGGCTTGTTCTTTCCTCCCAAACCTGAGATCTGCAACAAGATATTCACCTTTGGGATCTAATTAGGTGTCAGAACAAAAAAAAAAGCATCTTTAAACATGGGGTGGAAGCAACCCGAGAACACAAAGTGAGATGAACACAAAGCAGAACTACAGGGTACTGCTGTCACAGTCTGTCCCACCAGACCTCAAACTCCCTCTGTAATGTGTGCCTCCGAGTGTTGTGCTCCATAATTCAGTCAACCACTAACAAACCCCTCCTCTTGCTTTCTTTCTGCTTGGGCTAACCACAATAACACAGAGTTAGTCAGCTGCTCTGTAACTAGGGAAGCTGCACTGCAGAGATGCTTTGTCGTCACTGCTGAAAAGTAAATGCACCTTTACATCTACTTGGTTGTTTACAATTTTTCACATTTCAGGACATAACAAAAATAATCTGTTCTTTACCAGGTTCTAGAATTAGTTAAATCTAAGATCAAGTGTACAAAATACATAACACATTATACACTGTCATTGTTAATTAAACCAAAATGAACCCAAATTAGTAAAAGTGCCTTGCAGCTTCCATAGGGATTCAGCAGGAAAGTGATGCTGGTAATCAAATGTACAATTACCTGGTCATCAGCAGATGCAACCAATGTCTTTCAATGGGCAAGAAAAAGACTGAACAAGAATGACTCAGTTGGAAGGATTTGTATGAGAAAAAAAAAATATTTAAGTTTGCAAGGTTGTTATCTAACTCTAGAGGCTAAATTCTGAGTTAAAGAAGGAGGAAAAAACTTCATATAACTTTAAAGGAAATTCATATATTTAAGAAGAGAGATATATTGTATTTTAACTGTATGTGTGTTCTTTACCAATGACGTCAAGTTTTCATGTCAAACTTAACCAGCAACACTATATCTAGAGTGCACAATTGAAACAGCCACAATACAACCAAGACAGAAATAAATGGAATCACATTTCTGATAAAGCTCTATACTATAGGAGATGCATGTTTCTAGTTCTGCTCAGTTGGCATTAGCAGAGGTGGGTAAGAATAGAGTAGCGTAAACTGTACTCAAATGAGAGTGGCATTACTTCATCATAATTTTACTCAAGTAAAAGTAAAAAGTAGCTGTCTATGAAATTATTCTGTAAAAATGCTTCTTAAGAACTAACTGACTGATCAGAACGTCTTATTTAATATTTAAGAATAATGTCATTAGACAGAAAAAATATATACCGTTATGTGCAAATTCTGGTATTTTAAAGACTAAAATGAAAAAAAACAAAAAACAAAACAAAACAAAAAAAATAATAACAAATTTTAAGCTGAAGAAACACTTTTACAAATCGATTTTTTTCAATATATACTGTAACTTCACCTCTGGCCATTAGGATTTGTAGTGAGCATTCACAAAATGTGTTGTAGCTGATACATATATGTCTATTATTTTTGTTAAAACAAGAGACCAATCTGAAACATTTGACTACTTTTCAGATAAACATTTGTAAGTTGCATCAGAAAAACTGAAAATTCCCAATTGTATACTTTAAAAAATTTACAGCAATTTCTGCCTTCATATTCAGAGAATCTGTCTAGGTTCATACACATTAGTTAACTGAAAATGGGTGAATTTATCCTGTCCCTGCTCATTTGCAATAGAGTTTGATTTAATTAGACAGAAGTAGGTAAGCCACTGAGAAGGACTCTGCAGAATTTCAGAATCCAAGTGGATTAGCTCCGCCTTCATCGGGCTGAAGCACACAGGAATAGTTGTGATTAACTGAACTCTGGATGTCTGTCGCTTCATGCCAGCCATCTATGACAGATTGGAGACACAATTACATGGAAGCAGAGGCTGAAGCCCGCCGTGATTATAATGCGGTTTGTTAGCTCTGATTTCAGCCTGTAATGGGACAGTACCATCTCAACTTAAAATGGTATGCATTTACTGTGTAATAATGAAGGGGATAAAGGGGAACTTTAGAATAATTATTTGTCTGAGGAAATGTTTACCTAACATGTAAGGGCAAGAAACTTTTGCACTACTTTGCAAAAATATTTTTACTCCTTCAACATTTTGTCTTATTATAACCACAAATTAAAGATTTAGAGTTGGACTTTGACGAGGCCATTCCAACACATATATATGCTTTGAACCTAAACTATTTTATTGTAGCTCTTGATGTTTGTTTAGGATCACTGTCCTACTAGAAAGTGAACTTTCACCCCAGGCTGAAGACTTCTGCTGCCTCGAACAGATTTTCTACCAGGATTTTCCATAAGTACGAATAGTTTTCTTGCCCCTGTCGAAGAAAATGATTTCCATAGTACGATGCTGCTGCCACCATATTTCAATGTGGGGATAGTGTGTTCAGAACCCCTGTAGATCTTTACAGCTCCTCCAGAGTTGCTATGGGCCTCATGGCTTTTATCCTGATTAATTCTCTCCTTGCCTGAACTGTTTGATCAGTTGGATCGCCATGTCTTGAAAGGTTTGCAGTCTTTCTGTAGGCTTGCCATTTTCGGATGATGGATTGAACAGTGCTCTGTGAGCCGTTCAGAGCTTCAGCTATGGTTTTATATTTGAACCTGCTCGAAACTTCTCTACAACTTCATCTTCTGACGTGTTCCTTGGTCTTTGTAAAGCTTTATTTACTAATGTTCTCTAAAAAAAACCCTGAGTCCTAAGATCAAATTACACAGGTGCACAGTATAATAATTGACACCTGAAAGCAATTGTTGCCATATTTAAGGATATCTAAGAGAAGACATCTAAATACATATGTAGAGCACACTTTTTAGATTTCTAATTGTATTTTTATACACTGTATTCTATCTGTATATTTTCAAAACCAAGTATTATTTTCCTTCCACTTCAGAATTATGCACTACTTTGAGTTGTTCTACCGCATGACATCCCTTAGGTTTCTAGCTGTAATTGTCACCAAAAAATGCTCTATGTACATCAGGGCATGATGGCTTTCAGAATGATGTTTAAAGTAGCTTACATAACTTTATAATTAAAAGAACATGAGCCTTTTTAATAACTTTTTCCCCCCAGAATCCATTTACATTAAAAAAAAAAACAATAATAGCACTAGAATTCTTGAACAAAACAGCTAAATTAAAAGGCAGTGACTGAAAAACACAGTGCATCTAATGATTTTTAGTTTTAAGTCCTTTAGTTGCAACATTTCTCGGTGATCTCTTTGTGATTGTGATTGTGATTGTGAAGGAATTGTCTGCATAAAACAATTTTGGAGTTTATTGAGGTTTGGATTTTGGATTTTTAATCCACAGCTCACTCGTGGTCCTCCAATAGCATTTTAGCCAGTTTTGACCTCTGAATCTTAATTCTTCTCTATTCAGTCATTCAGCTTTGCAAGCCTAAAACATGCTGTAATGCATGCTCCAATACCATAGCCAACAACTGTAGCTTTATTCAGTCTTTTTCTAAATACACAAAATTTCTAATTGCATTTTCAATTAAACAAAATGAGAAGAAACTGGGATGTAACCTTTTGCTTTTTGGGGGAGTTTGTCTTGGCACTGCATACTTTGATTTTTTTTAGAAAACATTCTGGAAGATTAGTAGCTGTCTTAGATGTTCTCCACCTGGAAATATCCTTTTTTTTCTTTTACAGAAAAATCCTGGGTACCAATTAGTTTTTTGATTTTTTTTTTTTTTTAATGGCATTAAAACTGCTGCAGCCACTTGCTTCTCTAACATCACTGCTGATGTAATTTCTCATAAGAATCATCTTAGCATACGGAAAAATATCTCAGACTGGCTAAATGTCAACAGGAACTTCCACTTGCTCATAAGCTGTTAATCACATGAAACTGATCAATCCTTCTAGATAGATTATTAGAGCTACAGGAAATAATTATTTTAAATGCATGAAGGATGGACTTCCTCTTACTGTTTTTTGTTATTTTTAGCTTGAGTTTTAATAAAATATTATGATACCCTGCAAATATGTCATGAGGCATTGATTATTACATATCTATTTATATTTAGGCACCAAATATATATAAATTATTTATACTGTCCTGATTTGAAAACCCAACACTTAAAATAAGTTGGGTTTATTTTTCACCAGAATTTTATAAGTAGGACAACATGGTAGATAAAAGAGCATCTGTGCACACATGCATAACCAGAAAAGCATCTATGGCATCAGCACCATTTCCGAAGCAGCTCTGATGCACAATTTAACAGCCTAAAAAAATCAAAAGGGTTTTGACAAAAAGAAGCAGATTATAGCATTTATGCACCAATGCATTTAATAAAACCTACTTGAAAACAGCCGTCAGTCACATTTGATGTGCGTCTTCCTCTTGCAAATTCCTCATGAAAACATTTTTTACAAGCTTGTTTCTCTTCCAGGTTCACACCAAAATTGTGTAGTTTTTTTTTTTAATACAAAAAGAGTATCTGCTATTAAATATATCCATCTGTGTTGGAGACCTGCATGAAACCGGTCCGGCTTGTAGATGCGAACACACACGATCATCGGCCCCCACGCCGCCACATCAGCACAGCTCAGGCTGTCGGAGATGTAACGTCACGACGACTTCAGCCAATAAGAAGAGAGAAAAAAGTCTGCTACTAAAAGTATCTAGGACACAAGGTAGGATAAACGGCAACATATTCTTTTACATGAACAAAAAAGAAAAGCCCCATTTCAAAAATAAGCACCAGTTAGTTCCCATCAGAATACAATGTCGATGTATTCACTCAACATTGCTTAATATTTGTATCGTGAAAAGCAGAACAAATAGAAAAAATAAAATTTTAAAGAGCAGGAATATGTAAAAACAAAATAATTACATTATATACAAGATTTTAATATAAAAACAAAAAAAAATTCTAGACAGACAAACATAGATAGATAGATAGATAGATAGATAGATAGATAGATAGATAGATAGATAGATAGATAGATAGATAGATAGATAGATACTTTAGTTAGTGGTGTGTTCCGCCACTGATATTTTTTATTGACTCAGGGCGCCCTCTGCTGGTAAAGCGGTGAGATGCAGCTGGCTATACCTCCAGTTAAGACGGCGAAGAAGAGAAAACAGAAACTGCCGACAGTGGATATAAACATGTCTCAGCAGTGAAACCAGTTTAAGAGAACACCTTTAGCAGCCTCCAATGTCACCCAACCTTCTGCTTATCTTTCCACCCATCGTCATGAACCTTCTGGTCCTGATACTTTAATATTTGCCATGCTTTGTGCAATATGTATCATGTCAATATGGACCAAAACCATAAAAAATTAACCACTTCTGAAGCAAAAGGGGTTGATCTATGTACCAACAAGGTATACCATATGTTAAATTTGGTGTTAAATTTGCACTTACTGTGCAGTCTGTTATTTTTATATTTTTTTACCTTTGTTTGAATATGCATGCTCCACTATCTTTAACTTTCTGTTGTGACATCTGAATTTCCTCACTGTGAAACAATAAAAGGATATCACTATTTATTTTCTATTTCTGTATCAAAAAATGTGGCAGATAAGTGTATGATTTTGATGCATCTAAATTTCAGTAACACGCCTGAATGTTTTTCTTCTAAATAGTCCATATTTTAGACAAATCTCATATACAAGCAGAAGTATGCAGAATAGTTTAGGAGCTTCTCAGTAGCTCAGGGTATCCCGCTTCATGTTGCAGATTTCACTTTTATTGATGCAGAGCTGCTGAGAAGACACAGTCTAAACTATTTAATTGCTTGTTGAGTATAATCCAGCTGGAAAAAAATGTTTTTCCCACAATGCTGCTATTACACCTGAATTTTGCCACTGTGGGACCATAAAATTATATTTCTATATCAAAAAATGTGGCAGATGAGCACATGAAATGGAAAGAATATTTCTTTGCTTGTTTTTTTTTCTGTTTAAAAAGTGATAAGAACTGTGGGGAGTACTGTAATTTGCTGCAAGATCGAAAAGCAAAAAAGATATGGGCAGTACAAGCTCTTGAAAAACATAGCATGTATTTGAATATTTACAATGTTTACAAAATATACAAATAAATACATCAGAAGAACAACATGTGCCAATAAATTCAGGGATCACAAAATGAGGGTGAACGTTTGTATTTTCTTATCAAACATACATTCAGAATACACAACCTATCCAGTGATGAGGCTGACTGTGGCAAAGGTTCTTCCAGGCGAGCTTAAAGGCTCTTATTTGAAAAAAATGAAGAAAAAAAACTTCCTTCATGTCTTTTAGTTAGGCCAGATTAACAGAGGAGAAATTTCACACAGTTAAGTCCATTTGTTTCAGAGGTGTGTTTGTGGGTCTTTTCTGCAGATGAAATGTCAGAAGGAACAAATGTTTTTCCTGCAAAGATAAGAAGAAACTTAATAGCAGCATGTGGACTCTGACTCTGATCAATGCAAAACGCACGTGGGCACGGCACAAAACCCTCACAGATATGTGATCACATTCAGATGATTAAATCACATAAAGAGATGTTTTCTCTATCAAATGTCATATTTGTTTACATATAACTAGCTGGAAGTGGAATAGGTACATGTACCTATCGTTATTGAACGAGAGAACTCAGTTTTACCTGCAGTGTTTTGTGCCACACTCCGAGGGATCTCTGCAGCTAGCTCCGACAGGTTTCAGACTGTTCCAGCGCCACAGTAGCGATCGTTTTGTCCTTTGGATCAAACCGTTCCAGTTGTCAGGAACAGGTAGTGTGTTGACCTGCAAAAGTAAATATTTGACCCTTTAGAAGCTCCTTTTTACAAATCCAATATACAAATTGTTCATTGGAAACTTTTAAATTTGTGACAGAGATCTCAACCCACCTGAGTGAGACATATAAGGGACAGAAAGACAGAAAGGATGATGATCTTTTCTTGAAGCGTCCTCATCCTGTTTGCAGATGAAGCTTGTGGAAGATGCTCTAATCCAGGCTTGCTGTGCTGTCTCTTGTTCCTTGTGTTAAATGCTTTAATTGGGTTGGGGAGGAGTTAACCTCTAAGTAACTCATTCAGTACATTTGTTACTGTAAAGGTGGACGTTTGGCAGAACCAGTTGCCTGAGTCAAAGTCAGTGTTGGAAATCTCTCGTCCTCGAGTACTTATCAGTTTTATAATGACAGCCAAAGTCAAAGTTTATCTGGAGGCTTCCAAAGTACACTTTAATCTGGTAATGTAGGACAGGTCCACGTCAGAGGTAATAGAAACCTTAAAGGTGTAAAGCTTCTGCTCAGTGGATTTTATGAAAAATGTATAGAACTTAATCAGTAAATTTGTTCAGAAATTGTTGAGCTATTTCAGTTTAGCTTAGCATGGAAAAAGGAAGAATAAGAAAACAGCTAACCTCCTGTTACACAGAGAGCACAGCTTTCAATATACAAGAACTGATTCTTTCCAAGTAGCTGTAAAATACCCTTGATAGCCCACAGGTCTAATCACAACCTCTTATCCTGCACTATAGGTGTACCAGACTCTTTAAATATCAGCATTTCTATTAGGTTGAAGTGTTTTGCTCAATAGTTTTGTCTAAATGCTTGTCAATACATGTCAAAAAATTTTCTTATATGATCTTATGTTGATTATCTAGGGATTCTGAAAAGCTATTAAAAAAAAAAAACAAAAAACAAAAAAAAAAAAACACCCATGCTCCATGATTATTCAACCTTAAAACTGCAGTTCTGGTGAGAGGAGCTGGGTTTTTTTAGGTTTATTAAAGTAGTTACAGAGCATAAAAAGCTCACAATATTTGTTTTGTGTTTTGTTTTACTTAATTACGTCAGTAGGAAACAGACCTTAGTGTGATTTATTCAAAAATTTATTCTTGATTGATTTCTGGTGGTTTTTTTTAATTCTTAGCTGAAGTGTTGTATATCAAAGACGTCTCATCAAGTCCTCTCATTTTCGAGGCCGGCTAGATCAGTTTTTCTTCCATGATACACCAAAAGCTTCCATGATTATCAAACAATTTGTGATGAAATGTGAGTAACCAATGTTTAAATCACACAGTTTATGTCATCAGAAATAACAGAAATAACAAGACAAGGCGTAAATTACACATATGACCTTTTCTGTGAATTTTATCAGTGATTACATGCATGTTTAGACTGAGAAGTGGTAGTGTAAACAGTCTCTTACATACACAGCACAAAACACCAACAGTATCTGTTGTAAATGGTAAATGCTAACATTTATATTCAAGAAATTGCACAACCATTTTACTCTGCGCAGTGTTGCGTAGAATCAACCAATTCAACAAATAAAGAACTTGAAAAGCCTTGGCTCAGCTGGACAACAACAGTTATATTCTCAAGCAACTTAACATCTTCCAATAGAAAACAAATTTTAAAACACATTGGTTGTGACATTTCCATAAAACCATTTGCACGTTCCTTTTAGCAAAATCCCCAAGCATCATAAAAATAAAATCAAGACAAAGTCTTGAATTGAGCAGGGGGAAAAAAAACATTTTCTCTCCCAACCAACACATTCACAGCTAGTAAAAACCATCCCTTTATCCTTAGGATGCAATACTGTTTAGGTCTTATTTCATGCACTTTATCATTATCAGGTTCAGCAGGATGGCATTGTTTTAAAGCAAGTAAATCCCCATTATAATAACTCTTCAATGCAAGACACTAACAGATTCAAGCATACCATTATCACTGAATAAACTATAACCGACTTTTGAAGCCTTTTTAATAAAACACATTTAGTCTCTAAAAGCCTTGTTTGTTACAATAAACCTTTCAGTCGTTAGTGTATTTGCATATGCTTTTAGTCAACAAAACCATAAAACAGATTTCTTTTTCTTAAAAATGGCATCTCATAAGAGGCAGATGGTTAGTGAACACATGAATGACAAATACTTTCATGTACACTTTATAGCATATTTATATACAAATATGGCAATGTCAGTTGCTTTATTTTAATTAAAGAATTACAATTAGGTTTAATACTGTTCAGTTCTGCTTGGTTTCATTTGAAATTCCATATTTAGTGGTTAAAAAATTTAAAGTTTCATTAAAAAAAAAAAAAAAAATGAAATTTCAGCAACATTACAGCATGAAGACAATCAACTTAAGTGTTTGCTACAAGATTCCTGAAAGCATTGGATTAAAACATTAAGAAGGTGAGATTCTGGCTACGAGAGGCAGCCTAGAGATTAGGAGTCTAACTGTTGGATTTTTATATTTTGTCAGTAACACCGTGATCGTCCTCACATACTCTGATTAGTGCTAGGATGACAGCAGGGGCTGACGTTCTGCTGCAGTGCTCTGAAAAACAGCACACATTACAGAATTTGTGAGCAAACCACAAACTCAACATACAGAATTACTTATTCAGTGTTAGATAATTGTCACAAACAGATGACATTTTGTGCTTTTATTTATTTATTTTTTACTTATAATTTACCATACAGGACTTTTTGCACCCAACTTCACTACCCCTAATATTTTTTAAACATTTTAAGCATTTTCTCCATTTGCATGTAAAAAAAAAAAAAAAAAAAGAAATATCTGCTTTACAAAAGATCTGTAAGTGTGGATAAGAGCTACTAAAAAAGACTTTTCCAGATTCATAATTTATTTGATCACATAAAATAAATAAATAAACACAAACCAAAGCTATTGTATTACCTCTTGCGATGCCACAACTGCATTGATCATTTATAGAGCGTACTCACCTCTGGAATTTTCTGTCGACACATCAAGAACATAAAGATTCCTCCCAGAATGATGCCGACACCGATCACTATGAACGGAATATTCTCCACCACGTTCTTCTGAACAGCAATCAACTGCAGCTTCTTGGCAGATGCATCATCAATAAGAACGCTCTGGTGGTCAGTTGAAAGTAAAACAATAACTACAATCAAGAGCCTAGTATAAAATTGTCTCAAGGTGTATTCTTTACAACACAGAATGATCTAACTGATGGGATTACGCTTCCGTATAAACAGATGTGTAAAAACATGTTCATGTAAGTTCATCTGGGTGTAAAGAAAAAAAATATATAGTTAGTACACCAAAGTTAAATTTTAGATTACTTTTTCTCTATTAGATCAAACAAAAGTGAAACTATGGAAGTAAATCTCATCATAGCAGCTGTTTTACATTTGGTTATTTTAAAATGTCAGGAGCTAGTCACTATTTTACTAATTAGAGAATGAACTGCAAACAAAAGTTTAAGGTTTACAATCAAGACCCCCAAAAAAGAGACAATTAAATAAAACTGTGAACTGTTTTGTTGTCAGGACACTTGTAAAACAGATCTTTGATCTCAAGGAGTCTTATCCTGGTTAAATAAAGGTTGAAGAAGAAGAAATCCAATAAATTATAAAACAGAGTCCTTTTCTTCTGAATATTGCCTAAGCCAATATAAATGAAATGCGATTTCAAGTGAATGACTGCAATAACCATGATGGAGTCAAAGTGTGTTTTTACCTCATTGAGATACACCACAGGGAAGACCACTGTCCGCACATTTCCTGTTTCACTAAAAGAAAAGCAAAAACAGCCATTTTTTACTTCCTACTGTAATGAACTCCAAAGATCATGGTGTCTATATGTTTTGTACTATAAAGGTCTTTAAGGTCATTGATGATGATAGCGATTTTGTTTCCATGTCCAAAGTGGGGAAAAAATGAAAACAAGTAACAATTAAAGTCGCAAGCAGCATTGGGCGGCCTTCACAGCTCAGCGCTGCTCCGGCTATGTGAACACAGGAGCTCCGGCACTGCCACCCTGACGCCATCGTCAATGCTCTCATACCGTACCCACACCCGTCCACTAGGCGGAGCAGTTGGTGAATCTCCCAAATCACCATTGGTACAGTTCAGTACGAGTTCAGCAACAAGTCTTAAAAGTTTCGCAGAAATCCAACCTTCCAGACAGGAGTTATTGTCACTTCCTGTTTGTGGATTGGCGAGGATTTTTATACGCTGTTTAACTTGTCATATATGGTTATCAAGAGTTAGTGGATACGATTTCAATCAGTTTAATTCTGTTTGAATCAAAGAGTAAAGGAAGACAACGAGCAGCAAAACAGCTCACTTCTTGTTCAAAGGGGGCGGGGCTTAGTGATGTAACCAAATGATGATGAGAATGTGATTAGTTCTGGTCTGATATACACACAGAAAGTTTCATTAAGTGACAACCTTTTTGTTTTATGGCGAAGGGTCAGACTTTGAGGCTTGACCACGTCCACATGCTTTGATGTAGCAAAAAGTTTTGGATAACTTCTGTCTTTCAATGGTTCAATACTCTGCAGACTGACTTTGAAGTCTCCATGTTAAAGCTGTAGGAGGTGTTCGCTCAAATACCATATGTGTAAAAGAGACAAAATGGCAGCTTTGAGCCAATGTGGCCAACTTCCTGTAGGGTTTGGGCCTACAGGAAGTTCTCCAAGAGACTTTCGTAGGTCATGAAATGATACATGTGGGCTTAATTTCATGATTGTCTGTCAAAGCATGGCTTGGGGCTGATTTTTCAAAAATTTCTAGGAGGCGCTGTGGAGGGATTAGGCCACGCCCACTGAATATTAGATTGCCTTCCTGTTAGGGGGTGGACTCGGATTGATCATAGTGAATTTAGTGCAGATTAGTTGAAATATGTAGAATTTAGAGCCAAATGTATGGCAACAGCATGATGTCCGTTTAAACATCACCACGCCGTCACGGCCACACCCTCCACCAAAAACTCTTGGTGCTTTAAAGCAAGTGTGACCAACTTGTTATCAGTCTTCTTACACAATGTTGATTCGGTCAAGGGGGTCAGAGATGGAGCTTTCCAAGAAAAATAGTGACTTCCTGTTCTGAGGGGATGGGGCTTAGATGACATCAGCATATGACCAAAGAGGATCGTCAGGCATCCAACATGGATGACTCATCTGAAGTTTGGTGCCAACTGACCTTTTCTTTTTATGTGAAAGTTATGGCAGTTCGAATTTCATGGCGAATAGGCCAACTTTGAGGCCTGGCCCCGCCCAATTTAACATGCTCAAAAACTCAAGATTTTGATAACTTTAAATCCCAGACCCCTTAACTGCATACTGACCAAAGATGAAGCTGATAGCTCGAAATCCCTACGAGGAGTTTGTTAAAGTTCAATGTATGAAAATTCAAAAACGGACAAAATGACCCTTTGACCCAAATGTTCCTGTTGTGTTTAGGGATACTTCCAAGAGACTTTTTTCTTGTTTTAGGGGGACTCCCTATGTCCCAAGTTTCAGATCTCTAGCATTTACCAGTCGGTCCATCTCACGTTAGGGGGCACTGTAGAGTCGTTTGGCCCACTTTTGATTCCATTAAAAATTGAAATTTCAGTATTTTAATAAGAAACACTAAATTTAATTGACTATTTTAATCAAAGTAAAAGAAACCAAGTGGCAAATGTTGCCAAAAACCGACATTACATATGGAAGTTCAAACTTATGGAGCATACTCCACAACACAATGGCTGTTCAAGATAAAAGTAGTGATAGTGAAAGTTGAGCTCCAATACGAGTTCAAACAGTGAAGATTACATCAATGTTTGTCCAGTAAGAAGAGAAAAGTCAAGAAAGAAGAAACAATTGTGGGAGGATTCAGGCAGACACAGTTTCTGCACTAGTTCTGACCAACATTGTTACTGGTTCATATGCCTTAGTCTCCCAATCCCTGTGTCCCCAGAACACTTAAGGTGATAAGTGTGCAGGTGTGTAAAACAGAGCTGCATTAAACGGAAGCAGCTGAAAGTCTCACTTTTTCTACTAATTTTGTGTTTCACAAATCCATTTTACCCTAAGAAAACATTTTAAGCTAATACTACACATGTGGTTAAAAGGAAAAAGTTAAAATACTGATTTACAATCAGACAGTAGCTGTAGTCAAACACTCTCCTTTTTGCTCTTTTCACAAACCTCACCCACCTCTCCCTCCCTAGCTGCACTGTCTGAGAATGTAAGGGTGCTCACTCTATCCTTTTATGTGTCGTCAATAAGCGACTATAAATTCAGGTTGTTGTTAGAACTTTTTTTGTCAAGAAAACAATCTGGTTTCAGCTTTTCTCAAGTAAAACGTTTTATCTATAGACTGGTGCCCAGTGCTATGTAATTCCTCTAAAGCAGTGTCTGTCTGGCAGCGATAGGCACATGGTGCTTTAAAAAAAAAAAAAAGTGTGATCAGAATTACCCATCTGTTTTAGGAAAAAGTGAACAGGCCTGAGTGGGATTTATTTTTAAGTGCCATCAATATTTGTAGGTTTTCTGGCACAGAAAAATTATAATAAATGGAATCCTGTAAACTTTTGATTTTAAAGAACTGAGCAGTTGGCAAAGATAAAAAAAAAAAAAAAATTAAAACAAAAATAGCAATTATTGTACAGTCCAGACTTTATCCATTTGGCCAGTTATAGATTTTGTTTCTTTAATGAAGCTCTCTGAATTACCACTTTCAATTTGATATATAACAGTTTTGTTTCTGTTGCCCAAGGCTAACAATAACTATAAAAACAACAGTAGGTATCATATTGAGCAGCATGTGTGTCAAATTTGGCCCATAGTGTAAAGATATTTGGCCCATTAGATAATTGCAGATGCCAATTAGAGCTGGTGCGATTGTAGACAGCACACACAGATAATATTGCCCAGAATTATTTTGCGTGTTCACCAGGACCAACAAGCTCCAGTCCACTGTTGATATCGATTAGTGACCTCATGTGACCAGTCACAGCACGCCAACCCTTCTAAAAATGGCTGAATGAAAAGTGTAAAACAGAAGCTTTCTGCACAGGTGGGATGCTGGCTATCTGTTCAAAAAGGTAAGGTGTGTGGAGCCAATGAAGCAGTAACCAAAGAATAAAATTTTTTTTTAAAAAATATCAAGGTTGGCTTACAACTGTGTTTCAGTGTGTTTGAGAAAAAATATAAAAATAAGGAAAGAAAAAAAAAACAGAGAAAACTGAACAGCTTTTTAGCTCATATGCACACACTACAGTTTCTTCTTATGCTTAAGATTTCTTATCGCCTTTTTATTTTTAATTTGAATTAAAAAGAATATTTAGCATTCTGTCTTTAAATAAAATCTAAGCTTAAATTTCAGGTTATGAAGCAATAAAATATAAAACATCAAGGTTTGTTAACAGATTTGCAAATCACCATTTCTAAACAGAGGACTGCTGCATATTTAAATATAATATTTGCATGTTGAACAGCTGAAGCAGAAAGAGTGGAGA